>PVJC01024463.1:0-25518 GCA_004026665.1 Murina feae | reverse complement strand
GGAAGGTGGGCATGGTCCTTAGTCATGCCTGGAGTCCATTCTTCCTCCCCTGGCACTGCCAAGGACAGGGCCATCGGGGAGGTCTCTTCACCCAGGAGAAGCTGTGCTGAGCCATCTGGCACCTTCCATGGCAAATCAGCGACTAGGCCTCTCCCAAGGCTGCGCACTGGAAGGGGACATACATCAGCCCCTTCCCCACTGGCAGCAACAGGCATCAAACTCTCTCAACAGTTCCATTCCCAAGTGTCCTTGGTCTAGGGAAGGCAAAATTTCTGCTCGGTTTCCCTATTCTACTTTTCCCAGCTTACTGTCCTATCATCCATTCAACTTTTAACATTTTTCTTTATTCTTCTCTATTACACCAAAGCCACACACTTTTAGTCAGTTAGAACTCTTAGGCTCAGGTTCAATTGTTCCTACAGTTGAGGTTTGTGCCACCCCTGACATGGGCATGGTCACGCGGGCCTGCAAGACAGTATACAATCATCTCTCAATAGACACAAAAACCTGATGGTATTCTTCTTTGCCCAGTTGGGCACCCATTCTTTTGACAACTGAATTCAAATCTGTAAGAAAATTAAGATTACTATACTTACACTGTGGCTGCTTCTGGCAGCTAAATCTTCTGCTACTACACATGACATATAGTAAGGCTATACAAACATCTTAGGAAGGTGACTAGAGTCTATTCTTGACCTTCCCACACAAGGCAAAATTGCCCTTTTCCCTCTGGAGCCATTGTCAGGGCTGTGCACCGTGGCCAGTTTTTCTTTTTAGCCACAAACACAGTTTGTCCAATCTTATTGGCTGTGATCAATTTGTTGTAAGACACCACTGCACTCAGACCAGCCAAATTTAGTAATTTCCCATTTACTAGCTTAGCTTCTTATTTTTAACCTTAATCCCTACTGTTTTTACTTTTATTCTTTCTATCATATGTTCAGGAACTTGTATAAAATTCTTTACTCTTAGAAACCTTAAACAGCCAGCATTTCTTTGATTAGCAACACATTCATACCCAAACAGAAATTTACTAGCTAAACAATTTTAAGTAAGCAACAAAGATGCATATTTAAACAATAAAGACAGACAGCATTCCCCATTAAAACCTTGGTGCACACTATATTTACATTAAAGAATATCACCAACTAGCCTTAATTCAATACAGCAGGGAACAGGGCCCTTAATCTCCCTGCCCTGCGGAGCTGTGAGCCCCGCCCCTAAGTGGCAAATTAGGGGTGGCTCCCACCTTCCCAAGATGGCATCCTCCATGAAAGCCACGGGTAATTCAGCTGCTGGAACAAACCCCTTTACAGATGAGATAACTTGCTTATATTACATGACTTAATGAGACAGGACTCAAAATAATGTACATTAAACAATACATTTTTACAAAGGGAAAATCTAGATAGAAACTCTCATCTTTTCACACACATTCTCAGTACTGAGAAGCCCCAGAAGACAGGGCCTAAGGTATTCAAATGCAAAGGTATTCAAATGCAAATTAACCACATTCCTGGCCGGAGCCAAGAAGCCGTTTCCTGGCAAAATAAACTGCTAGTTTAAACAAACGAACATACGTTGTGCCGACCCTATGATGATTGGTGACTAGAGACATTCACTCAGAGTTTAAAATACATTTTACCTAACTTCTAATTCCTGACCTGAGGGGCCCGCTCTCACCGGGTACCCACCCAGAATTTCCTGACCTGAATGGGCCTGCTCTCACCGGGTAACCATTCAGAATTTCCTGACCTGAATGAGGGGGTGATCAGTTCCCTCCTTCTACTCACTGGGAGTAGGCTGGTTAATCAGACGGGCCCTACTTACAGACAGGTCCAGAAGGTCCAGAAGTGTTTGTCCACGCTCTTCAGGTGCCGGCCGGGTCCTGGGCTGAGGTCTGGGAGCGCTGGAGTTCCCCCCATTTAATTCTGCTAAAATCAGCAGGGCGCGCTTTCGGAGGTCTGTCCTGCGCCCCCGGGCCCCTAACACAGTCTTCTAACCGGAGGCAAGAGCCAGCTTCAATTAGTTTCCCGGTCAGGGAACCAAATGTTGCAGAAAGACCACAAAAACTAAGTGATGCTTTGAAGAGGTGGAGAAATCACAGCTTTATTACATGCGCGGACTCTGGGATTAATCCAAATCAGAGTGGGGGTAGCACTCGAGAACCTTGCTTTATAGGTGCCCCTCGAGTTTATTGATTTGCAAATACACTCCCTCCCCCCAAGTCCCTGAAGGGAGAACTCCCCTCATCCACCCTTCCCCCAGATACAGGGGTCAAAAATAGCTACTGTGAACAGTGCAGCTATGACATGATTGTACAAATACATTTTTGAGTCCCTGTTTTCAATTCTATTGGCTATATGCCCAGGCATTGCTAGACTATATGGTAATTCTGTGTTTAATTTTTTGAGGAACCATCATACTGTTTTATAGTGGTTGTAACACTTTATCAACAGTGCACAAGGCTTTAATTTCTATACATCCTACCAACAACTTGTTTTTTGTTTGTTTGTTTGTTTATAGTGGCCATCCTAATGGATGTGAAGTGGTATCTGATTGTAGTTTTGACTTGCATTTACCTAATGATTAATGATGTTGAGCATCTTTTCATGTGCATTTTGGCCATTTGTATATCTTCATTGGACATACAAATTCCCGTGCCAATTTCTCAGTTGGATTATTGTTTTTTGTTGTTGTCCAATTATGAATTTTCCATATATTCTGAATATTAACCTCTTATTATATGTATGATTTGTAAATATCATTTACCAGAGTGTGAGTTGCCTTTACACTGTTGATGGTGTCCTTTGATTCACAAGGTTTTCACTTTGAAATAATCTAACTTATTTATTTTTTGTTGCCTGTTCTTTTGGTGTCATATCCAAGAAATTGCCAAATCCAATGTCATGAAGCTTTCTCCATATGTTTTCTTCTAAGAATGTTATAGTTTTAGCTCCTATATTTAGATATTTGATTCATTTTGACTTCATCTTTATGTACGCTGAGGCGTAAGGGTCCTGCCTGTGAATATCATGCAAAAATTTTCCCAACATCATTTGTTAAAAGGTAGCTACTTCCTTTTTTTTAAAAAATATTTTTATTGATTTCAGAGAGGAAGGGAGAGGGAGAGCGAGAGAGAAAAATATCAATGATGAGAGAGAATCATTGATTGGCTGTCTTCTGCATGCCCCCCACCAGAGACAGAGCCCACAACCTGGGCATGTGCCTTTGACCAGAATCAAACCCAAGACCCTTCAGTCCACAGCCTGACACTCCATCCACCGGCTAGGGTGAAAGGCAGCTACTTCTTAAGCAAGGATTGTTTTAGTGGGTGTTTCCAAAGCAGTGTGTTACCATTTCAAAGGTCAAATAGATAATGATTAAGTTGCACATCACTTAAAGGTTGATGAGTACAGAAGAGCTAAGATCATTTACATCCCTGGGGGGTGGGGGGGGCACCAATTTAGCCTTCTAGGGCAAAGAAGAAAGAACTAAAAACTTGCAGAACATTCCAGAGGTCAAAGTACACCTGCCTGGTCTGTTTTCTCCAAACTCCCACACTCGGTTGGAGCGGCCTGCCTCTCACCTGACAGCCTTGGAGGGTTGGTGAGGAACATGTCCTCGTCTTTTCTTTGGAGTGTGGTTATTTTATTGACATTTGCAGAATCAGATGGCGAAACTGGACGACTTGAGCTGCAGAGCCAAAAAAGGATAACTGACCTCCAACAGTAAGTAGATCCGTGCGTTTTTTCTGCTGATAGACTAGGGTTGTTCCTCGTCCATTTTCCCAAATAGCCAGATAAGCAAAGGAGCACATTTTTTTTTTTTGAGAAAAAAATAAGAAAAAATATGTGGAATTATCTTCTACACAAATCATTTGTCATTTTGCAAATAAAGCAAGTATGCATAATGGAGATATCTCTTGGAAATTTGCAGAGATATCAATGGCATATGAACAGGGAGAATTTACTTGAGTTGACCAAAAGTGAAGTTATATGCGGTCTGTAAATATTCCGTGAGACACTTCATATTTTTTGGATTTAAAAATTATATGTTCTGCCCTGCCGGCATAGCTCAGTGGTTGAGCATTGACCTATGAATCAGGAGGCTACTGCTCAATTCTTGGTCAGGGCTCATGTCTAGGTTGCAAGCTCAGTCTCCAGTGTGAGGTGTGTAGGAGGCAGCTGATCAATGATTCTGTCTCATCATTGATTTTTCTGTCTCTCCCTGCCTCTCTGAAATCAATAAAAATATATTTTAAAAAATTATATCCTAATTGATGATGCATTCTCTGGTTTGTATTATATAGGCCTCGAATGGCTACAGAGAGAGGAAATTTAGTGTTTCTTACTGGGTCTGCTCAAAACATTGAATTTAAAACTGGATCCCTGGGGAAAATTAAATTAAATGATGAAGACCTTGGCGAATGTTTACAACAGGTAATACATTGGAAATATATTGAAGTGATTTTGTATATCCATGTATGGTCACTTAATTGACCAGTTACTTATTAATCTGTACCTGGAATCTTTAGCACAGGGACACAATTGGAGGGGGTGCAAGTCCGTGTAACGAGCCATGCCCTCGGGTTAATGATGGGCAGAGGGTACTGCTAGTGCTGAGCAGGCTTACGCACTCTAGTCCAGAGGTAATACTGGGGGCTCCTCCACTCGGGAGCACGGCAGGAGGGGCACCAGAGAAAGGAGAAGTGACCGGTTCTCTTTCACCCCAGAGCAGAACTGGCCAGTTACTTTCCTTCTTCCTGAGTGTTTTCAGTGCTCCTGCTCAGCTGCATCATGCCGGTGTGTCAGCCATGGGGTAGCAGCTGGCATTATTTGGAGCCCGCTGTGGGCCATCCACTGTGCTCTGCACTTCATGTGCATTATCTCATCTAACCCGCACGGCTGCCCCATGGAGCTGGATGACTATGACCCCGTTTATAGGGGTAAAGGGACCCTGCAGCGGTTCTGTCACTTGCACAAGGGCACACACAGATGGCTGAGTCAGGATTTGAAACCTGAACAGTCTGATTCCAAGCCAGGCCTTCTAACAAGCACTCTGAACTGTTATTGTGGGGGAAACTGCAAACGGAAAATACTTGGAGAGGTTGTTGCTGAAGATGGTAAGTGGAATTATGCCGTGGCTATTTTAGCCTGAAGTTTATTATACATGGCAGTCTTGTGGTTTTTTTGATAATGGGCAAGCTTTTAGTGCTTAAAATAAAATAATACTCAAATTTTAAAATTTTGTTCCTGTAACGCATACCAACCTTTTTTTGCTTGCCTTTTCTTCTTCCTCCTCCTTCCCCCCTTATCCTCCTCATTCTTTTTCTTCTTCATCTTCTTTTTAAAATTAGATCCAGAAAAACAAAGACGATATTACAGATTTAAAAAGGAGTGCAGTTGGTCTGCCTCAAAATATTTCTAGTCAAATCCATCACCTTAATTCTAAGGTAAGTCTGACCTCTAGACCATGACAGCAAGTGGGGTCTCCTCACGTCACCTTCCTAAGCAACCATTTGGCAGGAAACATATCAACCCTGTGTCTTCTGTAGAACTCTAACGTTGTGATCATGGGTTTTGGTTAAATGACTCAGCTCTAACAGAGGATGCGGATGTGGATGCAGTGATGGGCAGAATGTTGGAAATACTGTAGCAAGAGCTTGTTGCATAGCCTCGCTCATGTTCTGGTAACAACCTTCTTATTGGAGAAGTGGATGAACCCCTGTCATTTATAAAAATTCCCAGAGTCATTGTGTGCAGAGAAGCAATGAATCAATTCATCAGTGGGTTGTAGCTCTTTTTGAAAAAGTCTGTGTGATGAGAGAGAGTAGAAGGAAAAGGAAGCTCAGAGGGGAGAGGAGGGATGAGGGGCGTGGCACTAAAAGAAGAAACAAACAGATAAAGTGAGCCCCCAAAAGAGGGTGTTAGAAAAGCATGTCAGGGGGATAACGTTTTATACAAAATGCCTTTGAATTGGGTAACTTATGCTCTTTCTTCCCCATTTCTAGTTTGTGGATCTTGAGAGAAAAGTTCAAAGCTTACAGCAGGTAAGTCCCATAAGCACTCCATATCTGACATCCTTTACTCAAAATAAACTAGAATTATTGATGAATCTAGTATGGATGGATGGATGATTTATATCAAGGACTTAGATTTTCGCTGTCGTTTAATTCTCATACTTCATGCTTCCCAGGGTAGAGATGAGGAACTTGAGTCTCAGAGAGATGAAGTGACCAGCCCAAGGTCACTGGGCATGTGAGCATGTGGGCATTGCGGCCTCTGACTCGCTCAGCAGTCCATGTGCTCTTCCTCTCATGCCAGCACCCTTCAGTGGTGAAATGATGGGCTTAAAAGTGTGCTCTATCTGCTCAGCTACTGACCACCCAGCTGGCTGATTCTGGCATCAAGGACTAAGTTTGGAAGGCCATTTGTCCTCTCTAACATTAAGTGAAGAAGTCTGAGGTGTATCACAAAATATTCCAAACTTCTTTAAAAGTAAGCTTACTAATAATTAAATTTGAACAGTCTCAGGGCAAGCATATCAAACTCATGGCCTGCAGGCCGCATGCCTCTTTTCTTTAGCCCATGTTAGCCTTTGAGTTTGACATGCTTGTCTTAGAGTATATCTTTTGTTGTATTATGCTTATAAACTAGTCCTTGTCAGGTTTTTTAAATTTTTTTGTAGTAGGCTGGGGTTTTGAGAGTTTCATGGAAGTCATAACCTTCTACCCAAAGAAATGCACAGAGTGTCCCATATTTAAATCCTATATAATAAAAGGGTAATATGCAAATTGACCCCAACAGCAGAATGACTGGGAATGACAGGTCACTATGATACACACTGACCACCAGGGAGCAGACGCTCAATGCAGGAGCCGCACCTGGTGGTCAGTGCACTCCCACAGGGGGAGCTCTGCTCAACCACAAGTCAGGCTGGTGGCTGCCAGTACAGAAGTGGTCGTGGGAGCCTCTCCTTCCTCCTCAGCAGAGCTAAGGATGTTCGACTGCAGCTTAGGCCTGCTCCCCACTGGCAAGTGGACATCCCATGAGGGCTCCCGGGCTGCCAGAGGGATATCTGACTGCCAGCTTAGGCCTGATCCCCTGGGGAGCAGGCGTAAGTCAGCAGATGGACATCCCCTGAGGGCTCCCAGACTGTGAGAGGGCACAGGCCTGGCTGAGGGCCCCCGTCAGGTTACCAATCTCTGCCCTAATGTTCTTGATCTGTTTTGAGTATGCTTCAGATGATGTCTTCGGCTTTGGTGTTTCATACTTGGCAAACAGCTTTATTTATCCTTCTTCCTGACTTGAATAATAAATTGTGCGCTTAGCCTTGATCTTTTAAAGGAGTAACTAAGTGCAAGAAAGTGAACAATGAATCACTCCTGTGGATTCAGCACTAGCATTTTCAGTCATAGAAAGCTTCATTAGTTCCACCAGACTTCTAGAACTAGATGCCATGATCACATGAGCTCAGACTGTCCTTGTCATCCCCGAGAAATAATTCGTAATGATGTTTGAGTGTGCCTTTATGCCTTCAGGTAGGACAGTCTCCACTGTTCCCTATTGTCTTTCTCCTGAGCGCTCAGCGATTCCATTTCCTGTCGCATCCCCACAGGCTTATTCATTTCTGTTCCCCAGACAAAGTTGCTTTTGTGCACCAGGAAAACATTTAAAAAGAATGTGGTTAACTTCCTCAATGGTGTCCTTTGATGGACAGGGCTAATTGTGGTACTGGTACAAAGAGAGACAAGTAGACAATGGAAGAAAACGTAGTCCAGAAAGAGACCTTCACGTGGATGGTCACCTGACTTATGACTAAGGTGAAGCGAGAATGGGCTTTGCAATAAATGGTGCTGAGACATTTGGTTGGCTGTCCTCCGGCTCCCAGTTTCCTCTGTAGAATGAAAGCAACAACCTGATTTTCTTTGTGAGTTGCTGAATAGTAACAAGAATATAGTGAACACTTTACTCCTATTTTCATTTTAAAAACATAGAATTAGACTATGATTAGGTGAAATTCATAGCACACCTTTCCTTATCTAATCACTTGTCCTCTCTAAAGAGGTTTTCTCTGCCTCCTCCTCCTCCGAACCATTACAAATCTTACAAGGTTGGAACTGGTAACTGACATATTCCCCAGGTTGTGTAGACAAAGGCGGTCTGTTTGTGAATCGAGTTCGAAAGTAGTCATGTGAGCATGAGAGTGGAGGGTGTATCTAAAGGGGTCACATTGCAAACAAAGGGGCTTGGATGAAAGGAGTTCAGTCATCTTGACCCTTGGAGGAGGGGTGACAGCAAAAGATGATCCTATTTCAAATGCTTATCTGGAGGGACTAACGATAACAGCAACAGCAAAAGAACTGGCATTTTCATTTTATTTTCTTAGCACAATAAGAATGTCCATTATTATTCCCACACCTGAAATCTTTATGCTTGTCTATCAATATATATTTCTCTGGTGTAAACTGCTTTTCCAAAGAATAGAGTGAGAATTGTCTCACCTCATGCTTCATCCCATCCATGGTTAAATCCATGCAAATAGTGAAGGAACATGAATAGGACCTATATGAAACACTTTTTTTTTTTTTTCCACAAGAGCATTGATTTGAAGAAGAATTAAGTAACTGTTTTAACATCTGGAGGAAGACCGTCAGGGACTGGGGTAAAATGTAGCTTTACATACACACCTGCGCTTATTGCCGCCAGCAGCAAGTACCACTCCCTCTCTGACCGTCCTGTCTTTGTTTCAGACAGTTGACAAAAAGGTTTGCAGCAGCAATCCCTGCCAACACGGTGGAACCTGCCTCAATCTTCATGATTCCTTTTTTTGTATCTGTCCTTCACAGTGGAAGGTGAGTCACTGGGTCTTTGGTTAAAAATGGTGGTGAGTCAGCATCTGTGGTTTCCTTGGAGTCATTTAGACGTATTTAATTTTCCATCCAAAGTTTCTAGGATTCTGTGGTCTTCTGAGTCAGAATGAATTATACTATGTATGCCAAAATCCAAACAATGGCAAGCATGCATATATAACCCACTAAATGCTTAGCCATCTTAAAGAAGGGTTCACTGGAGTGGATAACTACATGGAAGAGTATGATATTTTGGCTAACATCCATTTAAATTGTTTAGCATCAAATATACTAAAGAAATCTGACATAGCCGTGTACATCTTCTTGTTTTTTCCTATTCATGGTGTCAATGTACCTGACATGCTTATTAAAATAAAATTAGTGAGTATTCCCAGGCACAGCGCCATAATGAAATGAGAAGTAGTTTGCATAGGATCCTTCTTGTGTGGCTGATATTCTCCTATTAGGTGAAATTTGAGTTCCAGAGGAAGGAGAACCAGAGATTAATATTAGTACTACTGTTACTGGATTTGGCTTGACTGTCTTTACTGTCTGTGTGTAAATCCTTAAACATCTCATTGGGCCCATGGGCTCCAGATGCCTCTGTAGCCTGTGGCACCCGACTTTGTTCTTTACACAAACACAGGGTCCTCTGTGCTCAGTGGATGTTAATGAATGTGAGGTCTACGCGGGAACACCCTTCGGCTGCCAGAACGGAGCCACGTGTTTTAATACAGAAGGGAGCTACAGGTAACTGCTTCTTTTCCCGTTAAACAGCTTTACTTCTCCTGCCCCTGGCTCTGTAGATGGGCTGCGGTGGCTCTGCTTCCGCTTGGGTTTGGTCTGCATGTGTGGTTATTGGCCTGAGGCCTGAGACGCAGCAGCTACCTAAGGAATGCCCCTCTCATGGCTGGGGTCAGAAGCCCCCAGAGAGATGAGCAGAAACATGTAAAGTCTCTTAAAGCTTTGGGTAAAAACTATCACTTTTGCATATTTAAAAATACACATTGCACTGGCCGGTGTGGCTCAGGTGGTTGGGCGTTATCCCATGCACCAGGAGGTTGACCAGTCAATTTCAGTCAAAGGCACTTGCCTGGGTTGCAGGCTCAATCACCAATAGGGAATGTGCAGGAGGCAGCTGGTCAGTGTTTCTCTCTCTCTTCCTCTACCCTTCTCTCTCTCTCTCTCTAAAAAAGCAGATTATATATTACATTATACACATTAAGGTGTGTTCTTGAAGGATTAAAACATCCCATAGTTAAAAGCATCCAAGATTAGGTGTTCCATGGGGGAATATGTGGCTCTATTTGAACTTTACACAAACTATTTACCTAGAGCAAGAAAAGCTGTGCATCCTCAACTCTCACCCCACAAAGAATTCCTCTTTCTAGAGGCCCCGAGGAACTGGAAGAGGGCCACTGTGGCTGGCGTAGAGAGTACAGAGGGCATGATGCAAGGTGAGGCTGAGGGTTAGTAACACTCAGAGATCAAAGGAGCAGCCATCTAAGAGCTAGCTTTAAATAGAAGCAGGTGTAGATGAAAAAGGGCTGCCAAGGAAAGTAACCTCTCAGGGTGGTCTGATCATGAATTCCTAAGTGGGCAGGTCATGGTGGGTAGTCAGGCACATAACTTCTTTAGTAAAAGGCTTATCTCTGCCTTAAGCAAGCCCTGTCCACTGTTTCTGTGCATCTAGGTTAACACACCTTTGAAATGCCCCCTTTAGAACCCCCCTTCTAAGACGTGGCCACCTTCAAAACAGTACATACCTTTAACTATTCTGTAATCCAAGTCTTGCCTTCCTTTCTCCCACCTTCATGCAATCTTCTTTAGGTCCTCTTCTTAATCTCAAGCACAAACAAGAAACTGAAAACTTATTCTTATGAGCATTTTTCTCAGCCTGCTGACATCTTGCTTCCAAGAATATTCTGATTTGAGCCAAATAAATTGTCATGAAAATTCTCCACAGGTTTAGATATTCTTACATCATCAAGGGCTACCCCACCATAGCAATAGATTTAGTGAGGATGTCTTCATTCAAGTCCTATGCAACATGTTAACCATAATAAGAATCAGGGATTGAACTGAGGTTTTTTTCTAATAGTTAACTCTCACTGACTTTCTTCAATTAGTTACAAGGCCCCTCACGACAATCATACAGCCCCCATCTTCTGACTGACCCTGTCCAATGGCTTGTCTACAGCATTTTCCTGCTCAACTCAGGCACTGCCCTCTCCAGGAAAACTTCCCTTTCCTTGCTAAGACTTAAGCCTCACTCCACCTCCATGTTTTCACCAAACTCTAGGAAAACTGGCTGACACATTATCTTTGTGAATAATCAAGTCCAAAAATTTATGGCAAATCAACCTCAAGCTTATTTCTGTATGGTTTCTTACAATCACTTTCTAAAATACATTATCTTTCTCCATATATTGGTTGGTAGCTTGCACTCTGTGATTATTAAAAGATAAAGGAATTCACCCTAGCTGATTTGGCTCTGTGGATAGGGCATCAGCCTACGGACTGAAAGGTCCCAGGTTTGATTCCAGTCAGGGGCATGTACCTTGGTTGCCACACATCCCCAATAGAGGGTGTGCAGAGGGCAGCTGATCGATGTTTCTCTCTCATCGATGTTTCTAACTCTCTATCCTTCTCCCTTCTTCCCTGTTAAGAATCAATAAAATATGTTTTAAAAAATGATAAAGGAATTGGTTTTGTCATGCATGAGTACACTGGAGTGTAATCTCACCAGAGTGAAGAGCAATTATTTGCTCTCTTGCTGTGGCCTCTACTATCTTGTCCTTCGATTTCCTCGCAGTGATATTCATTCTGTTCTTTCCAGCAAAAATAAGTACAGTGTTTGTTTTTTCTTTCCTGGTCATCTGTAAACACACTATATTGTTTCAAAAAGCAGTCACAACCCTTCTCTTTTTAATTTAATTTGTTCTTTTTTGTTTTATTTTATTTTTTTCTTTATTGATTAAGGTGCTACATATGTGTCCTTATGCTCCCAATGTCTTTTGTGCTTTTGATCTGATCTTAACTTTTTGATTTTGCTCATTCTAAGTTATAAGCTTGACTCATTGAAACTCCTGATAGATACATCAATGAGTTAATAACTGGTTCAAAAGCAAAATTAACACCTTTAACTTAAACTAAATATTGTGTTATTAAGGAGCTTTTGCTATCAGGATTTTGTTTCTCACTTAAATGACCCTCCCCCGTTGCTGCTTTTATATACATTCAAGCTTGGGCTAGATCCAGAATGTGGGTCTAATCTGTCATTCTCTGGGAGGCATTATCTCCTGATATATGTTTATGGGCATTTATCAAGGAGAATTGCTGCTTATAGACATTAGGTGGCAAATGTCCCAGCGTCTAGCACTAATACTTTATTGCCTTCCTGATATCTAGGAATGTCCTGGAAATTACATCTCACTCTGTTTTTTCTTTATCATCACTGTCTTCTAGGGTCTTGTAAGGCAACAGAATAGCCAAGTGTGCAAGTGGGATGAGATCCACAGACCAAGGCAAAATTATTTTTTCCCTCAGCATAACTCTCCCCCCTTCCACTGCAAAGAGAAAAGAAAAACTTTGACACAACTATTTGCTGCATGCCAGGGGTGAAATTCTTTGTCCAGATACAAATGGGGAGTAGGGAGAATGTTAGCGATTTCTTTCAGTTGAGAGCTACTTAAACAGCAGAGTCAAACTTTAAGAGCAATGCTGAATTCTTTCTTGCACCCATTAGAAAAGAAAGCCCAAGACTCATTGTGCTGACTCTCGAAATAGTTCTGGGTTCTAATCTCTGCCCTTTAGGGATCTGCTGAAAACTGAGTGCAGAACATTTAAATCTGGGTTCTTCTTGATATGGGGATAGTTTATGAAGTCTCAGGAATTCCACTTCATTTTCTACAACATAAACACTCTAATTTAGACCTATAATAGAGACTTTAAAAAACATATTTTTATTAATTTCAGAGAGGAAGGAAGTGGGAGAGAGCGATAGAAACATCAGTGATGAGAATCATTGATCAGCAGCTGCCTCCTGCACACCCTACACTGGGGATCAAGCCGGCAACCTGCGCATGTGCCCTGATGGGGATTCAAACCATGGCCTCCTGGCTCATAGTCGACACTCAACCACTGAGCCACACTAGCTGGACACAAGAGAGATTTTTGAAGGAATAAAAGTTCATAGGAATGTGCATGAGTGTAAGATTAAATCCCTGCTCTGCGGAGTCTATGTGAGGAAACAGCAATCACTTGGAGGCTTGTTAATTGAGATTCTACTAATTGAGGTTAAATTCTTGTTAATCGGTAACTTCTCTGAGGCTAGTAACCCCCTCGGGAAACTTCAGACATTTGCTCAAGTTAAATTTGACAGGCTACTGGGTAATCCGGAGCTGCCGCAATAGGGTAGGCAGTTTGCTCTGGTTTGGGGGCCTTCTTCGGCCTCTAACTATGGGAGCTCAGTGACTTGGGAGTCTTTATTTAAAGGGATTATAATTCCTACTTTGAAAGTAAATCATTATGCAAATGCTACTTAATCAAAAGCCCTATTTCACAAGACAGTTTCTGGTTAAAATTATTTCTGAGAGTTACTGAAAGCAGAGCAAGGAATACCATTCATTGTCTGTTTCTGCTAGGAGGTCTTGTGGCTCCAGGGCTTGCCCTCCACTGCTTCAGGCAGCAACAGCTAATATTTTGACACAATGCTGCTATTGCATGTTTGTTCTGAAGAATTGATTCTTATTATTCTCCTGTTTACTTTGGATTAGGACAGCCCTGGGGGTCCAAATTTGCCATGCATGGGTGGTGTATATTATATACTTCAGGCTCCGATTGAGAAGGTTTCTAGGAAAAAAGGTTGAGTTTGTTTTCCTTTCTTTAGAAACACAAGGATGATTAGCAGGTTTTATTTTATTTACCTCCATTCTTATCACTGGTGGATTTTAAAAGGTAGAGAGATTAAGCCATAAGCATGGTCTGGTTTTAGCTCAGATAGTTATGTATTAAGCTCATTACCTCTTTCAGTTAGTCAGTTATATTAGCATTGAACCATGGACTCTAAAGCAAGTTAAACTATGACTATGAAAGTGCACTTGACCTCTTCCAATTGCCAAGAGCCCTTGCAGTGTTTTTGAAGACTGAAAAACCTAGTCATTACAAAAGTGACTTCTGCAGGGAGGTTTATAATTCGTTACTCTTTTTCTTTAAAGGCCACATTTAGATACTCTGAGAATATGTTTTACATACAAACACTGTTATGATAAAAAGACATAGAAAGGAAAAGTCTTCAACCAACTTTAGCTTTATGGATGCGGGAATGTGATCCAGAGGACAATGGCGCGTCCCCGTTGATGTGGTCAGTGGTTGAGTGTTGTCTGTGCTGAAAGGTTGCCTGTTCCGTTCCCGGTGAGGGGCATGCAGGATTCACACTGATATTTCTCTCTCCCTCTCCCTTCCTCTCTCTCTAAAAAAAAGTCAATTTAAAAAATCTTAAAGAAAGATAGAAAAACAATCGTGCAGATGTAACATAGATATGTTTCCTTGGGCAATGTGAGCCTCGCCCGTAAAATGGGATTAGTAATTCTTGTCTTTGAGGATCACAAAGGGAGTGGATAGTCTCCTGTCTTCTTCCTCTTCACTTCTTCCTGATCATATTATGAAAGAAGTGTACTTTGTATCTGGGTAGAGGACAGTGTAGGATTAAAATGAATTCATCTCCAAGTGATAAGAACAAGAAGGAGAGAGAGATAAAATGGAGGATTCAACTGAAAGTTCATGTACCAGAAACTCCTCTCAAATCTTAAGCCATTGTCCAATAGTAAAGCTCTTAGTGATGAGATAAACACAATTTCCCAAGCACGTCCTACAGGAAAATGCCTTTAGGTCACAAGATGAAAATAGTGTTTATAGATTGGCACTATTATTTTATAAGAAACAGAAACAGAGCAAGTTATTACATTGTCTGAGATGAACACTTAATAGGTATGGCCAGTCATGTCCTGTGAAGTTCAGAACACTCAGATATTTCATCTATGATAGACTCAGAAAGCTAGTAATAGTTGATTAAAATTAAAAAAAATACACACACACAAACACTTTGCCCTAACCGGTTTGGCTCAGTGGATAGAGCGTCGGCCTGCGGACTCAAGGGTCCCAGGTTCGATTCTGGTCAAGGGCATGTACCTTGATTGCGGGCACATCCCCAGTGGGAGGTGTGCAGGAGGCAGCTGATCGATGTTTCTCTCTCATTGATGTGTCTAACTCCCTATCCCTCTCTCTTCCTCTCTGTAAAAAATCAGTAAAATATATATTTTTTAAAAACCACTTTTGACAAGTGATGGTGGTGATAAAATAAAATTTTAACTAGGGAGCCACTTGAATCAAATGCTCAAATATGTATATGAGCCAGGTCAACGTGGCTCAGTGGTTGAGTGTCGACCTAGGAACCAAAAAGTCATGGTTTGATTCCTAGTCAGGGCACATGCCTGGGTTGCAGGCTCGGATCCCCATTGCGGGGCATACAGAAAGCAGCCAAGCAATGATTCTCTTTGTCATTGATGTTTCTGTCTCTCTCTTCCTCTTCCTTTTTCTCTGAAACCAATAAAAATATATTTAAAAAAAGAAAAAATATATACATGAACTTCAGACTATAGATTATAGAACTTCAGACTATAATCTCTCTAAGAATCTAATTAAATTATCTTAAAAAACTAGAGGCCCGGTGCACAAAATTGCTGCATGGGGGAGGGGTGGGGAGAGGGACCTCAACCTGGTCTGTACCCTCTCGCAATCTGGGACATCTCCGGGATGTTCGGCTGCCAGTTTAGGCCCAATACTGCAGGGTTCTGTGGGATCGGGCCTAAACTGGCAGTCGGACATCCTTCTCACAATCCAGCACCACTGGCTCCTAAATGCTCATCTGCCTGCCTGCCAAATTGCCCCTAACTCCTCTGCCTGCCTGCCTAGTTGCTCCTAACCACACTGCCTGCCTGCCTGATTGCCCCTAACCCCTCTGCCTGCCTGCCTCATCGCCCCTAACCACTTTCCTGCCTGCCTCATCGCCCCTAACTGCCTCTGTCTGACTGATTGCCCCTAACCATCTCTGCCTTGGTTCCTGCCACTGTGGCTTCATCTGGAAGGATGAACAGAACGATGTCTGGAAGGTTGTTCGGCTGTCTGGTCTAATTAGCATATTATGCTTTTATTATAGTCTTTGTAAGGATGGGAGAAAGAAGAGGAAAGGGAAGAGAATATGAGAGGGAGAGTTGGAGAGAGAAAAGGAAGTTAAATAATTTTTGATAGGAAATGAATAATTGAATTTCTATTTAGGTTTAATCATCTATTGCTACTAATCTATGACTTAATATTAATGACAAAGGCAACCTTGGAATGCTCAGAAATATGATTTCTTGTTGGAACAACTTTTATACAATTATATATGTGTATACATTGGTATTGAAAATTGCACAGGATGTATGTGTACCAAAAATTTTATTCACTTATTTGAAATTCTGATTTAACTGAGCATCTTGTAACTTTATGTGCTAGATCTGTCGACGCTTCATGTGAGGGCCTGAATGGTACTCACCCTATTCGTACTCTCCATTTCTGGCCACGTTCATTGATATCTTCTTCCAAGGAACCCACTCAAAGGTGCCACCCCAGCAGTTAGTTCTGTGTTGTTCCATGGGGACACCAAGTTCTGTGCCTGTGTGTGACTCTTATTGCCTCTCAAACAGCAAACTCTCCTTTCCTACAATCAGTCACAGATTTTTCTTTATCCATAGACATCAGCTGAACTTGAACCTCAATGTGTGTTGTTAAAAGATCTTCTTTATCTGGTAGAGTGCCTCCTTTTCCAGGACCCTTAGAAACAAGCTCATGGTCCATATGTTATGCAGCTCCTTTTGGTTCATTGCCTGACTCCCAGCCCCAGTGGTCAGTTTCCTCCATGAGGTCTAATGCTGTTCCAGTCAGGCAAACAGTGACCTCTGAGCCTGGCTCTCCTCTCCATCCACTATGCTCAGATATGTGTAAATAAGATTGGGCTCGGTGACTCCTCCATCCCTTCCACCTCCCCGAGGGCCATTCTCATACCTTCCACATTCCTTTTGAAGACACACTATAGATATTAAGCTAACTCAGCGATTTAAAGAATTATACAAAACTTAAAAAAATTAAAACAACTTCGCTTATTTGGTTATTATTAAACTGAAATGTTCGCCAGCTTAGGTGTTATGTAATAATTCCTTCTTGTGAGTTAAAATGTGGCCATGAAAGAAATGTTACTATGTTAAGGGCATCTCATGGATAGAAGAAGTATTGCCCTTTATAATAGAATAAGAATTATCATAGATGTGGATATCATGTTGCTTGTGGGGTTATGCAGTCCTGGAGAACATTCAGGAACTTGTCTGCTCAGTGGGTCACATGGCTTACCAGTGGGTCCAGTTGGACAAACGAATGGACTTGTGGATCTCTCCCTGAACCATCTTGAACAATATCTTATAGATGTCTGTCCTCTGAAAGGTTTGATGACATGATAGCAGAAAATGCACAGTGGCCGTCATGCCCAGGTAGTAAGTCGTGCCTTCTCCCACTAGTTGAGACGCAGACGCATTTGCTGATCACACTGCTTGAAGCAGAGCAGAGAGGCTTTCTCCCAAGGCCTCACCCAGCAAATCTAGTTTGCAGGTTTATGCTTACACATGAACATCACTGACCTGCAGTTGGAATTATTTTTTTAATTGATGCTAAGAAACAGGCACTCACCCTGACACAAGCCCTGACGTTGTGCTCTGTGTAACCAACAGTTGTCACTGCTCACCTGAGACACATGGCCCCCAGTGTGCATCCAAATATGACGACTGCGAAGCGGGCTCCAAGGCACTCTGTGTCCATGGCATCTGTGAAGATCAAGTCCGCATACAGGCTGGACAGGTGAGTCCTTTCAGGCCGTGACTCCTTGGAGGGAGTCAGGGTCCTTAGTCTGTCATCCTGCGGGACTGTGTACAGGCATAGCCCTGTGAGGCTGCAGAAGGGAAGCCACTTCTTGCCCTTAAGCAGGGCACCGGTGAGGAAGGGAATGAGAGGTGTCCACAAATAAGCAGAAAACTGGGCCCAGAAGTTAAGATTTCATTATATAAATGACTAACAGTTTTATGATTCCTTCATGAATCTCTCTGTGAGATATGACTTCCTTTTAGCCATGTGAGTTCTAACAGTGACAAGACAAGGAAACACAAACCTTGCCAGCAACATAGTTTTGTTTATTTTTTAAATATATTTTTAAAATTAATTTCAGAGAGGAAGGGAGAGGGAGAGAGAGAGATAGACACATCGGTGATGAGAGAGGATCATTGATTGGCTGCCTCCTCCATACTCCCCACTGGGGATCGAGCCTACAACCCGGGCAATGTGCCCTTGACCAGAATCAAACCCGGGATAACACTCAGGCCAACACTCTATCCACTGAGCCAGACCGGCTAGGGCACAACATGCAATTTGCATGAGACTGATTTCTCTGGCCCCTGTGACTGCTGCGACTCTGAGCCCATGTCCCTGCTGTCCTTGCTCTGGGTGCTGACAACCTTGGTTCCTGCCCCACAGGGTTGCCCAGTGCCTGCCGCCTGGCCTTGCAGGAGACCTTCAGGTCTTTGTTTTTTGTTCTGTTTTTTTTCCCTACTTATGTGATGGAAATGGTTCCCTTCCAATGATGGTGGATGGGAAGGAAGGAGAGACTTGCAAAAGGGAAACAAACAGAATTGATTTTCCGAGGTCTGTGCCTACATGGGTGTTTTTCTCTCTAAAAACATAGCGGGCTGAGTTGATTGACTTTAATTATATTGACTTACAGTTCTTGATTGTTGTTGCTCTTTCCCTGGCATCTTTGGGGGCAAATTATAGGTTTCCCTTACTCTGAAAAAAAGACGCTTCTCTTTATACGTGGTCTGGTCTGAATGCTTAATCAGTGGGAGGAAAAAGAGAAGCCACTCAATTACCTTATGGAAATGAACATTAGGGAATAAACAGTTGGGGTCTTGGTGAGATTTTCAAAGGTTTCCTTGCTCATTTTGATTTTCTTTATTCATGCTCCTGTCCTCCTGCCAGCCCAAGTACAGCTGCATCTGCGATGCTGGTTGGACATCCCCAGAGAACAGCTCCGCCTGCACACTGGACAGAGACGAGTGCAACCTCTGGCCTGCGCCTTGTTCAGAACTTGTGCAGTGTTTCAACACTCCAGGCTCTTTCTACTGTGGAGCCTGTCCCACGGGTATGTGGGCATGTCTATGCCAGCCACAGGCACCATGATGGGTTCTGCCTGCCAGCCAGGCATGGTACCCGACCCAGTTTCCTTCTGCTGCCCAAGGATTAAGAAGCCCGTTCTTAGGAGGGGTTCCAATCCCGCTTTATGTCCTATTTCACTAACTCCTTCTCCAGACCATCTTCCTGCTGTGACAGGTGACCAACAGAAATGGGAGGTTTGTCCCAAGCTGTGCTTGAGTCAAACACTGGGGGCAGGGTTAGCCATAGTTTGTGAGGTCAAACATTTTATGTTGCCATCAACTAACTAGACTTGAGGCCAAAGAACATGTGCTCTAGTTCTGCCTTACCTACTAGCCAGATGTTTGTAAACTTGGAAAAATTATTAATGTCTTCTCTTGAGTCCTATCGCTCTCATCTGGGTGTGGCATTTAAGGTCCAATGGCCTTGCTGTGAATATGGATGTCCAGTTCCATCACAGACGTTCAGGAACCAAATCTCCAGGGGAGGTCAAACATGGAGTCATTAGAAACATGGACTCTGGACTCAGAGAGTGCCTGGGTTTGAGTCCAGCTTCATCCCTTATTATATGAGCTCATCATCATTCATATAAAGATTATGGATGTCCACTTACTATGAACAAAGCACTGTGCCGGGTGCACTGGGAAGAATGCATCCAAACTCAGAGGGTTTATGAGGCTGGCTGCGCTCCATGGATGTTCTTAGAAAGTGGACCACAAAGACAACATAAAAATAGCAGCTATTCTTTTATGGAAATGTCATGGAGATACTGTGCTAGGCAATTTTTAATTTTTGCAACCACAACAAAAACAAGAAATGTCAGCAATGAATATTATTCCCACTTTAAAATACAAGGACTTGAGCTTAGAGCAGGCAAGTAACATACCCAAGATCACACTGCTTATAAGCACCAGCTTCACACTGTGGCCTGCCTGGCTCGGGATCTGAGCTGTGCGCTGAAGACTGTTCTTCTGAGTCACCAAAGACCCCACCCCCATTGCCCTTGTTTAGTGACTTTTGGTTTAGTGAATTCATTGCAAAATGTTTGAGACATTCTTATAGTTTTGATCATTTGAATTTTGGGTAATAGAGCTCATAATAATTGACTAAGACAGAAATGTTTAAAGTAAAATAACATTCATTTTTTGTCACCTCAGTATCCTAATGATACCACTATTACAATTTGTTCTTGTTTCTCTTTTACGCTTACAAACACATAGACACGTATGCAGATTTAAAAAATATTTCCCCATATTGGGATCACACTCTACATATTATCCTAAAATTTTGTATTTTCATTCGTTCTTTTCTATATGTGTGTGCATGTTATTAAAATAGTTTGTAGAGAGACCAACCAAGGGACTTGTATACATGCATATAAGCATAACCAATGGACCAGACACCAGGGGGGGTTGAGGGCATGAGCGGAGGAGGGAGACAATGGGGGGATAAGGACACATTTGTAATACCAGTACCTAATCAATAAAGAAAAAAAATTTTAAAAAATAGTTTGTAGAATTCATGGAACAGATGAGTCATAATGTAATCAGCTATGCCCCTATTGACCACAGTCTTTTCCTCATTTAACGATGCTGCATAGACATGTGCTTGCCTATTTCTTTCTTTATTTTATTCTTGCCTATTTCTCTATATGCTGTCAGTTTTATCACTGTAGAATACATTTTAAGAAGTGGAATTGGTAGTCAAAAGTTATGTATTTTAAGAAATGCAACGAATACTGCTAGATCTCTTTCCAAATAGGTTTTATTTTAAAAAAATATATATTTTATTGATTTTTTTACAGAGGAGAAGGGAGAGGGATAGAGAGTTAGAAACATTGATCAGTTGCCTCCTGCACAATCCCCACTGAGGATGTGCCCGCAACCAAGGTACATGCCCTTGACCAGAATCGAACCCGGGACCCTTGAGTCCACAGGCCAACGCTCTATCCGCTGAGCCCAAAGTGGTTAGGGCTCCAAATAGGTTTTATTAATTTAACTTCTGGCTAACAGCATATAAGTGTACTCCTATTGCCCACCACTTTGCCGAATTTGATTCTAAAAATTTAAAACAATTTTTGTCAACCTGATAGGTAGAGTATATCTCATTTAAATCTATAGTTCCTTATAGCTAAGCAAGTTTTTATATGTTTTTGACTATTTGTTTTCTTCTTTGTTGACTCATCTGTAGAGCTAACTTTTCAAATCTTATTTTTCTAGGTTGGCTAGGAAATGGATATTATTGCCAAGATATCGATGAATGTGAGACAAATAATGGCGGATGTTCTGTGGCTCCACCTGTTGAGTGTGTGAATACACCTGGGTCTTTCCACTGTCAGGCCTGTCCACCAGGTACTACATTAATTTTTTGATTCCATTACAGGCAAACCATACATTTAAAAACAGGATTTTTTCCCTCCATTTTAAATATGACTTCTGTCCAAGGAGATAAACTGAACAGTCTGGTAAGTTTTACTTATGGATTCAGAGCACATTAGTACCAGCTGTATTATAAGAAAGAAGGGAAAAAATTTTGGATATCAAAGGACAACAAGCCTTTATTAAAAACTGAAATAGCTTACTGAGGTGATGCAGAATTTGAAAAAACGTCTCCATGAATCACAGACCTATGGTTCCATTGTTCCCACAAATAATTTATTTCTATAATGTACATCTGAGGTGTTTTACATATAAAGTTTACTAAATTATAGGCCTGATGGTAGGCATGTCAAACATGTTAGTTTTCTTTCTCTTTCAGAAAGGAGTCATTACTGCTATTCTCTAATCTAAATTGAGTTACTATACAGAAAGTTCAATGAGTTCTAAGGGATTAACTGCAACACTATGTTGCATTAACGCAAAACAACAGTACTTTGGACTTCTATAATAATTTAGCTCTAAGATCATCAAATCATTGAAATTAAAAAGTGTCAACTTTTTTAGTGTCAGCACTAAGTGTATCAGTAGTTTCCTATACCTTTTTAATTTTTTTTATTTTGTAATTAGAAACAACCATGAACATTCTTTATGAAATCAGTCTCCTAATTCTTGTCCTTTTTCTTAATTATGGAATTTTGTTTATGACACTTTACATTTTCTGTTTGATGATAGAGGATCTCTGGTTGGTTTGTTCATGATATTTGATTCTCAGATTGGGAAACTTCCTGAATAGTCTTAACGTTGTTGGTTGTGCCCTGCTCTTGTGTGGTCAGGGTACCAGGGCGATGGAAGAGTGTGCACACTCATAGACATCTGCTCGGTCAACAACGGAGGCTGCCACCCGCAGGCGTCGTGCTCCGCAGGCCCAGGTAATGACCCACTCTCCCTCTGTTCTAGGGTATTTTCATATAATGTTATAAAACACATCAACTTTTAAAAATAATTTTCTTAAAATCTTCAAACGAAAAAAATTAATCCATGTCACAAAACTGTACGTTGGGATTTAAAAAAATCCGATAGACTGTGTTCTTTTATGATGGGTTCTAATTTAGCAATTATTTTTCAAGATCATTAAGTCAGCTACTTAATTCATAACTGTCTTTCAGCAAGCAGGAAGGAGAAAGGAGGAAGGTGGACATGTCAACTTCTTTTAAGGGTATTTTTATTTCCATGATGTTGGCCGGAGCTGAGCCTGGTGGCTAACCCTGCCTGCAAGGGAGGCTGAAATATATAGTTTTTATTTCAGGTGCCCATACCCTCAATTAAAATAAAAAGTAAAGAAGGGAAAATGGAGCTAGGGAAAATACCAATAGCGTCTGCAATGCTGTTTAAAAGAAGCTTCAACCTTATAATTTTTGAAATATATATTGCTAAACTTTCAGAAATGTTGACTCAACTTATATACTCACCAACAGTGTATGAAAATATACATTTACTCTACCCTTAGCAACAATGAATACTATTGTTATTTTTTCATTTTAGTCAATTTTATAGGCAAATTTTGCCTTCCCATTATTTTAATTTTTACTAAATAAAAATTAAGGTTTTGATTACTAATAATTAATAATTAATTATTTTCACATAGTACTGGCCATTGTTTCTATTTGTCCATGTCCTTTATTTCTTCATGATTTGTAAAATTTCATTATGTATTAAGGATATTACCTCGTTATCAGTCTCATATTTTACACATATTTTTCTTGGCATATTGTTCTTATTTTTTCATTTTGTGGTGGAATTTTCTATTTAGAAGTTTAAAAGTTTTATGTACTCAAAATGGTAAAATCTTTTCTTTTAGAATTCCCTCTCCCCTTAGAATTTGTCCTTCTCTACCAAACAAACCTTTTAAAAATATTCAAGTACATGTTCTTTTATATTTTTTTATTTAAACATTAAGATCTTTGATCATGTTAGGATTTATTCTTATCTATAGCATCAAATAGAGATCTACCTTGATATTTTTGTTCAAATGGGTGGCTGGCCCCAACTCCATTTATTGAATAATTTTATCATATCTTTTGCTATTTCAAAATACCACTTTTATTTTTACTAACATGTCATAGATATGCACATATATAAAAGAATATGTATGTTATATATACTCACTTGTGATTATTAAAGTGTTTATTAATTGATTAACAGCATACTAAAGTGGTTAAGAGCATGAGTTCTAGAAAAATACCACTGGGATTTTGATTTCCCCTTGACTCCACCATATTCTAGCTTTGTCTTCATCTATATGTGGGATAATAATAATAATACCCAGTTAAGAGGATTAAGTGAGTCAATATATGTACAATGCTTGCAATAGATACAATCATCATAAGATTATTCGTTTCTGCTGTCAACCCCTTCATGATGAGAAGCTCCCCCTTTCCTTAGCCTACCTCACCCTTGCACACAACTCAGGACCATGACATTCAGGTCAGTGTCATCATATACAGAGTACTGAAGACATGTAATGCCTTCCTTATTTTTAACGTAAAAATAGAAAAATAAAGATTCCAGTGTATTCTCCTTACACCTGTCTTGCCTGCCCCTAGAGATCTGCACACTTGAGTTGGATGATTTATTGTCTAGACAGCAGAGCCTGAATTTTGTTACTGGGTCTGAGTTGAGCAGACCTGTATTTACACTTTCACTTTTTTTCTGAACAGGTTCCTTACCTTTTTGTGCTTGTCTCCCGGGATATACTGGAAACGGTTTTGGCCCCAATGGATGTGTGCAACTCAGTAATATGTGCCTGAGTCGCCCGTGTTTAAATGGACAATGCATTGTGAGTTCTTTATTCTTCCCGAGGAGATTGTCCTTGAGAATAATTTTAGTTTTGTATCTACGCAATATGTTTTCTATGATTTATTACTTTTAAGTTAATGATAAAATGTAAGATAAGGAACTGTCAATAATTCTGAGATGAAAGGTAACTATTAATTTTAGTTCCCAGGAAAAACCAACAAGTTAATTTTTTTCACTTAGGGATTTACGAAGAAGTAAAACAATGCCTACAGTTTGCTCTAGGTAGATATAACTTATACTTAGCAATCATCATTTAAATAAACGAATGGAAGTGAGACCCCTGGAAGCTGCCTGTGACTCAACACCTGCTGCATACATCATGTTTCACTTTTCTTTATTATTTGGGTTGATTCGAGTTTATTGTCTATCCATTTGTTCTACGGCATTATGTTGTTTCTTTCCTTAGGACACAGTGTCTGGCTATCTTTGTAAGTGTGAATCGGGTTGGGCTGGTATCAACTGCACAGAAAACATCAACGAGTGTCTGAGCAACCCCTGTTTGAATGGGGGAACCTGCGTCGATGGCATTAATGCCTTCAGTTGTGAATGCACACGTTTCTGGACTGGATCTCTCTGCCACATTCCCCAGCAAGGTACGCTCAGGATTTCTTAGACCACAGATGCTCACAGCTTACATTCATCGTCGCTTAATGAGTCCTACTGCAGGTTCTTTCTGGTTTAATTGCTCCCATGCTCAGAACTAAGTGCTTCCTTGCAGAAATTGTATAGAATTGACAAGGTGAATCTATATCTCAGTTTAAGCCAGAAGTGCCTTTTCCTCAAAGGGCATTTTTCTCTTTGCTTTATGTCCATTCTGAAAACAGAATATGTTCAGGTATTAGAGTTTTCTAAGAGTGGGTTTTCTCTAAACCGGTCATGTAACTTCCGTAGAATATTCCATTTAATCATGTCACTCTTCTGCTCTAGAATATACGGGGTTCTTCATTGCCTGTTAAATAAATATTGGGACTAATTTTCAATTCTCCTCTATAACCAGGCCTCACCCTATACCTCTACTTTTCATTAGTTCTCTAAAAGGACACCTTTCAAGACAGACATCTTTCCTTACCTGATCCCATGTGCTACCATGGATATTTCTGCCTTGTTTCTTTATTCTAGACTAGGGGCCCGGTGCAC
>PVJC01024462.1:0-25521 GCA_004026665.1 Murina feae | reverse complement strand
GAGGGGCTCCCAATCCGGACCTGTCTGCAGAGGATCCCTGCCTGGAGGGGGGCGGGGGGAGCGGGCACCATTGGAGCAGTGCAAGCCTGCCAAGGGTGCGACTCCAGAAGTCCTGGCCTGAAGCTGGGGCAGAAGCCCAAGGTGCTGAAAGGTACTGTATGAGCCCACGAGGCGGGAGAGTCCAGGACAGGCAAATCCAGAGAGTGCCCTGGGTGGGGGGCCGGAGGGGAGTGGGAGGGTCAAGGCGGGATTGCTTTCGAGGGGGTGGGGAGGGGGGGAGGGATGAAAACGTTCTGGCATTAGATAGTGGTTGGCTGCCCAACAGGGGACGACACTCAAAACCACAACCTGCACACCTTGACGTGGTTAAAACGGTGAATTTTTTGTTCTATGAATCTTAGCTCCATTTTCTTTGAAAGGCCGACGTAAGGACTGTCTCTGGCTTCGTAGCCCATCCCAGGCCACCTCCCAGCTCTGGTTCCTTCTCAAGGAAAGCGTGTCTGCCTTCAGAAGCGCAGCCAGCGCCCAGCCAGTGTGGTTCAGTGGTTGAGCATCGACCAGTGGACCAGGAGGTGGCCGTTGGATTCCCCGTTGGATTCCCCGTTGGGGCCCGTGCCCTGGTGTTGGCTTCGGGCTCCAGGACAGGGTTTGCAGGAGGCAGCCGATCAGTGATGCTGCTCTCTCATCAGTGTTTCTCTCTCTCAATCCCTCTCCCTTCCTCTCTCTCTAAAAATCAATAGAAAACATATTTTAAAAAAATAAAGTGCAGCCAAGAGACCCAGAGCCCCTGACAGAGCACTCAGACCCTGCGACCAGAGGCGGACACGGGCACGGGAAGCCGGGAGCTCAGAGAGAAGCTGCCTGGGAGCCTGGGGCTCTGATCTCGCCCCTGCCGTTTCCTGGGTGAGTCACTTCTCAGACTCCCACCTCTAAAGGACAGTCCGGACATGCCTGGCCGGAACAGAGCTTCTGGGACACACGCCATAACCGGTCACCCTGTTCATTTATGTCATGTATTCCTTCATTTCTTCATTAATTTATGTATGTTCCTGTATGTTCTCTCCCCTCCCCGTGGAAAGGCACCCTTAGGAGCCCTGCAGGACACGCCTAAAAAAACACACACACAATTTCTTTGGAGGTCTCGGCGGGTTCCCCGCTGGAACCGGACCAGGTGCACGTGTGCGATGGTATGTGGCAGAGGGACGCCGAGACGCCATCCCAGCTTTACCGGGATCCGGGAGGCTTAAAAATAAACCCCTGGCTGGCTGGCCTGCTTATCACGGAAGCTCACTTTCATTAGAAAACGAGAAATAAACAGTGAATACATGTAGCATCTCATTTAAGCCCAGCAGCCTGCCCTAGGGAGTCAGTAACAGGACCCCCCCGCCCCGCCCCTTACAGATGAGGAAGCCGAGGCTGGGTACCCTGGACCTCACTGCTGGGGACATCCGCATCTCACTCTGCATCTGCGCGAAGAGGGTGAAAATGCCCAAGCTGAAGACCCCAAAACGGTTCTTAAGCTCCCCCTCAGGGTGTAAGGAAATTGTTAATGCATCGTTCCGAGGGGGTGTGTCACCCGTTTCCCCTTCAGGAGGGGCCCGCACAGCCGCACACCCACCCACCCACCGGCGCTGGAGACACAAAAACCTCCTGGGAAAGCAGGGCCTGGTTTGGAGGGGAGCGCAAGCCTTTCCCCAGGCTGAGTCCGGAGGATTCAGCCTCCTCGGGCCCCCCTCCCATGTGGGTGGGAGGGTTACAGAGCCCAGCCAGGAGACGGCTCTGGAATACGCTGTGCAGATGGGTATTTCTCTCCCTACCCGTGCCTTTCAATGGATACATTTTCTTAAGCCAAGATCTCCTACTGAGAGTGCAAAAATGAGCCACAGACCCAGGAGGGCGACAGACAGACAGACAGACAGGGAGCCATGCCTGCGAGCGAGGAAACCTGACAATCCCGCGCCCCTCCCCCCACGCCAAGACATTAATTCTCACAAGTCGGAGAAAATTACTATGCATGAATGCAAAAAGCATGATCAGGAGTAATTAACATGGCTTCATATGCAAATTTTATTAATGCAGAAGTACAAAGTCATTATGCAAATGCAACTTACGTCAACTCTCTTGACAAATATTCATCGCTGAGGCTCAAGTTTCTGCCTCTTTATTTATTTATTTATTTGATTTTTCCCTCTCTTCCCCCCCTTTCTTTTTCCTGGGTTTTTTTGTTTGTTTGTTTGTTTGTTTGTTTTTTGTGGGATTTTTTTAGGGGCCCAGGTAGTGCTGCTGGCCGCTTTGGCAGCAGCCAGCCACAAGGACTGTGTGACAAGTTTGCAGTTGCTTTTCAACCAGAGAAATTTATTCTTGCATTGTTGATTTTTTTTTTTTTTTTTTTTTTTTTTTTTTTTTTTTTTTTTTTTTTTTTTTTTTTTTTTTTTTTTTTTTTTTTTTTTTTTTTTTTTTTTTTTTTTTTTTTTTTTTTTTTGGTAGTTGGCAGGTAAGAGACAGCTCATAGGAGAAGGGAAAAAGTAAAAAAATAAAAAAGCTCTGGGCAGCCGGCAGCCAATCAAAACGCCAGAGCCTGTAATGAGGGCGATTGATGGCTGTGTGGCTTTTACTGCAGGGTAATGAGGAGGGGGAAAAATATGAATATTCATGAGACTGTGCTCCTGCCTTTGATGATTAAAGAAATTTTTAATATTCAAATAAGCGCTTGCCAAGTGATTAACAAAGAACATGCACGCAGAAAAATGGAAATGGGAGCCGGGGAAGATGTGAGCGTGGAGCAGACTGCAGGAAAGGCAGCCTCAAATTTCATAAACAAGATAGGCAGATAACCCAGTTAGCACGCGGGCAAATAAAAACATTTCTTTCGGATTGCTTAAATATTTTGCCAGCTACTTTGTCTTAAGGATGATAAAAATGCTATGTATTAAGGGGGTGGCGCGGGCAGAGAGGGGGAGAGGGAGACATCACAGGAAGTCAAAGGCACTGCTCACATTTAAGGGTCATTATCCAAGTCCCAGCCCACCTCCCCCCACCTGATGGGAAATCGGGACCCTTTTTCCCCGTTTGCTAGAGAGAGAAGCGGGAGGGAAGCCAGCTCAGGCTTGAAAACCCAAGGCCGGCCAGTTGGGGGTGGTCATTTGTTGCTTCTAGGAGGGGACGGGAGGACAGCGACCGAGGGAGGCTAGAGGGAGAGAGGCGTGATTTGGGGGGTCTTCAATCGGGAGAGCTCAGCATCTCCCTGGTCGAGACACATAAAGAAGGTGGTCCCAGGGGAAAAGGGGGCGCATGGCAAGAAGCTAAAAGGTCTCAGACTTTGGCGAGGGGCCCGGCCTGGCCATCTCAGGGCCAACCCAGTGGGGACCGGCTGACACCAAGGGAAGGGGCCTCCGCTCACCGCCTGCTCGGCCGGCCGCAGGACCCTGTCTCACCGCTCTGGCGTGCTCACACGGAAGCACATAATAACAGCATTAGCTGGCAAAACGACCCCGCAGTTAAAACACATCTAATTGGCGGCCGATGACATCCATGTTGGCAATTTCCTCTTTGAAAAAAGTGGAGTGCCACCTTACATGAGACGGTGTAGGTACTCACCAGACAGGTCCCAGCCCTAACCCAGCATCTGTCCCTCCTGCCCTTTTCGGGTGGGGAGGGGGGGGGGCGGAGGTGTAGGGGCAGGGCTGTGGCTGAGACAGCAGGAACAGAGAAGAAGGACCCTAAGGCATCTTTGTTACTCAATGTCAGAGCAGCAAGCGTCCTGTGTGTGTGTGGGGCGGGGGGTGTGGGGAAGGAGGGTGCTCAAATAATAAATTCCTTCCTCTACAGGTATTATTTCACCTTTTTCTTAGTTTTTAATTGCCAGGGTCTGGGAACCAGCAAAGCCTAGAACTTGTTTTTCACTTCATTATAAATATATATTATCATAATAAAACAAAGCATTTCAGTGAACAGGGAAAGTCACCGTGGAAACCTGTAAGCCGGAGTGGGTGGGGGGTCTGGCCCAGAGGGTACTGCATGGCTCAGCTCCTGGCACCAAGCGTTTGGGGGACCCAAAAGTCCTCTGTGGGGAGCTAGGGCTCCCCAAGTCCCACTCCCCCCCCTCCCATTTCTCATTCTAAATCAGGCGCCCATCACCAGTCTCTGGGTCCCTGGCTGCCATGGGTTGGGGTTTGGGGGTTCATGTGTAAGTGTCCTTTGAAGGAGGAGCAGTGGGAAGGGGAAATGGGTTTCACAGGGTTCGCACAGCTATGTTTAAAGACTTCCTTCAGGCCGTTACATGGGAGACATGAAAACATGGTTCGAATCCACATCCAGCCAGGACTGGGCTGCCTGCTGAAAACACAGCCCTTTCAGTGGCCTGAGCTGACAGGCTGCCCTCACCACCTGGGCCTGGCTGGCTAGGGGTACAGAGGGAGCGCAGGGCTTCCACAGCGACCACCCGGAGACCCCCCCTGCCTGCCTTCCCGTCCCTCCCAGCACCTGAGCCAGGCCCCTCCTCTGGGCGCCTGCCCGCCTATCCGCCCGCACACTCTGAGATCTGTCAAGGGTGAATCACCGCCTCCACTACTTTTGCTCCCCAGCCTGCTGTCATTTAATGCACCCCAGAAAAGGGAGAGGCGAGGCCAAGAACAATATGCCCCCAACACCACTAAACCCACCTTCCTCCTCCCACCAGGGCTCAGGCAATGTCCTCCCCGCAGCTGCGCCTCATGGTGAGGAGTGCAGACCAGCCCTGCACCAGGCCCAAAAGCACAGGTGCCACGGCTGCCAAGCCCAACTTCCCCAAGATGCAGCCGCTGGGTCCTCCGGAGCAGCGGGTCCCCTTTCTGCAGCCCAAGCCAAGGGTCAGTGGGGTTCCAGCTAAAGTCCCCATCCCTCTGTGGCCCTGCCCAGTGAGGTGGCAGTGAGCACTTCGGGGCCTGCTGGGAGGACAGCTGTGTCCCAACCTCCTCCTGACCTACTCGGGGGAAGTAGAGGGGGCTGACTACTGCAACGCCTGAGCCAACCCCCCAGGGGACCGTGAGCTCCGTCTCTCTTCTGGTGGGTGCTGGGTTCGAGAGCAGATATGAGTCCTCTGGGGTGACCTCAACAGAGGGGCCCCCCCGGAATCATAGCCCCAATCCTGGAACGGGCAGGCCTTGGGACAACAGGCAAAACCATGTGTTTCACTCGTTAGGAAACTGTGTGCATGCTCATGTTACACAGAGATTATACACATGTGCACACACATACACACGCATGTGTCAGCAGTGTGGGCATAGCGCAGTGTGTGTTCCCATCCCCATGAAGCTACAGAGGCCAAGGCCAAGCTAGAGGTGACAGGTTCTCCGAATGCCACCAGCAGAGGCCTAGCAGAGGCACTGCCCCTTTTCCTGCCCTTCTGACCTGCGCCCGTCTTCCATCTTTTGCCCTAAAACAACTTAGCCACGCTCCTCCGATCAGCTCCTCTTAGGTTGCTGCATCAGGACTCACAAACGCTAAACTACATGCATCTTCCCGATGCACCTCCCTCCCCCCGCCCCCCCAGACAAACAGCACAGCCTATAAACTGAAGTAAAAAGCCGGATAAGCCATTTGGGTTCCAGCCATGAAGAATTTGGCACCTGGGGTCAGGAACCTACGGCCCCTTTTTAGATGGAACTTAGTGGCCAGACGCCAATAACCAGCTGGGCCAGACAACCCTTAGGCATGTTCCCATCTCTCACAGCCGCACGTGTGTATGTGAGGGGGTGGGAGGGGAAGGACAAGGGGGTGGTGAGAAGAGGGCAGGGATCACAGTCAAGAGTGAAATCTCACGTCGCACAAGGGAAATAAACCAGAAGACGATTCCAGCTAATAACACATTTCTCTTTCCCCTCAGCATCCATAGGAATGAAGACCTCAGAATGCTGACTCCTGGCCCTCACTAACCATCAGGCGGGTCCTCTGCAGGCGTGTTTATAACGGGGCGGCGGGGGTGGGGGGAGCTCAGGAAGCTGAGGTCTCGGGCTGCTTCGGCTCAGCCGCCTGCACGCAGAGAGCGTCCACAGAGGAGGAAGCCCGAACGCTGAGACCTCAGAGAATTCAGTGAAAAGGACGCAGCCCCGCCAACCAAAAGAACCCCCGAGAAACACCCGGCACCCAGCAAGGAGGTTACAGCCAGGAAGAGGGATTACAATCCCAGGTGCAAGGGGGACAGGGGGATGGGAGGAATGTCAGCCTCGCCCTCTTTTTAAGATCAGACCGTGACGTTGTACTGGGCAGGAGGGGAGCCTGCAACCCCGGGGCCAGCAGGGCTCCTCGTAGGTGAACAGAATTTTCACTTGGTTAGTAGAAGGTGAAAAAAGAAAGAAGAAATCCAATTGTCAAAAAGGGGACCTGTTATAGTTAAATAGAGGTCTTGTTTTTAGTCGCAGTTAGTAGAGCTATATGCAATTGGTCTCCTGCAATAACACACACTTTCTCTCTCTCCCTCTCTCTCTCTCTCTCTCTCTCTCTCTCTCTCTCAATCCCCCAGGATTTTGTTGTTGATTTTTTTCCCCTTTTCATTTCTTTTTACCTTTTACTAATAGACATAGAATATGGAGGCTCAATCACATAAGAACATCTTTCTGTGGCCTCTCTGGGTTGCCACGCCGCCACGTCTGAAATGCCACTGCCTGGAGGCCTGTAACGACCCCCAACAAAGTAGCTCCTCTGGCCGGGTTTCCTGAATGCAGGTGGCGTTTCAGCCGCTATGGCGAGCCTGCCTTTCCGCACAGGTAGCCCTTGACGATGAACGTCACGCATCTCCTTCGGAGGGAGCAGCCCGGCAGGCACGTTCCTGCGTATTTTCTGACGTGAAATCCGTTTCCACCTCCTAACGCACCAACGGTGACGTACGGTGTGTGCCACAAGGAAATTTGTAAAAATTAACACTTGGCGGGATCAACGCGATGAAGATGGTTAGCGCGTTAGCACTGGTGACGCTGCTCCTTCCGACTCGGTCCAGCCCCGCTCCCCGCGCCCTGCAGCGGTTCGCCTTCTGCGGGGCCTCACACCGCTCGCTCTTGAGTGTAATTAAAGGAACCGGAGCAGGGTCCTCCGTGGAAACGGCATTTCACCGCCGAGTGCTCCCCATAGGAACCGGGGGGATGGCAGCACGCAGGCGCTGGTTCTGCTGCCCTGTTTTCCTTGGTGTTTTTGAAACGGAGCTGGTGTGCTGGGCCTCAGACTGAATTCACCCCAGAGGCCCGGCTGCTCCCTGCACGGACTCCGGAGAAGTCGGGCCTGGCCTCCTGGCAGGAGCACCCGCCCCACCTATAGTTGCATTTGTTTGTGTGGGGGGGATTTTTTTGAAACCTTAAAAAAAATTTGTTTTAACCTGCAGGCTCCCTGGGTTGTCATTGTCTGCCCAGCACCCCACCAGGACAATGACTTTGCAGATCCCCCAGAACAATGTGGTGGATAAGAGGCACAGAAAGGGACGCTTCCCTGTACATAAACAATGAGTGTGCGGCTGGATCCCAGCGGGCTCCCTGGCCGGGCTGGGACCAGAATCTCACTGAAACCTCAGAGAAGGAAGCCAGCAAGCACCGCTCAGGAGGCCTCAGAAACTACACAGACACACAACCAACCTGAAGTCAGAAAACAAACGTCTTTGCGCCACATCATCCAAGATGGCAGAGAAAATGAAGTCCTGGGGCTGAGAGCGAGGAACCTGACTCAGCTCTCGGCCGCCAAGGCAGCTGCGGCTTCTCCCGGTCTGTGCTGCCTCCTGCCCCCGGAGCTGCCAAGTGCGACAGAAGCGAGACCTGTCTCCCTGCGCATCCCTGGGCCTCGGGGGGCGGCTGGATGGGGAGATTATTTTCTTCCCTGTGTGCATTTTCATACCCTCATTCTACATCCTAATTTCTTTTGGGGGGAAAAAAAAAATCAGTGTCACTAAAAAAAAAAAAAAACGTCACTCTGTTTTGCAAAATCCAGCAGCTTCCTTGGCAGCGAGAGAGACTGGCTGGCATTATACCCTCATTTGACAAAACTACTATTTCTGGGCATGAGCTCAAAAACAGGTAGGAAGCAAACGCTGAGAAATAAGGAAGTAAAAACAGCCAACAGATTCTTCACTCCCAAGAACGCCAAGCGTAAACATGATTTATTCAGCTGCGTTTAACGCGTCTGTCCTCCACCCGACACTCGGGTTAAGGGAGAGGCTGGGGAGAGGAGTAGGAAGGGGCAGCAGGGAGGACCGCGGGGCCCTGACAGAAGAGGTGGCAGCTACCTGGACTTCCTGAGCGGTGCCATTCAGAGTTTTAGGAGAAAGACAATCTTCTGCCCCCAAATGCATGCATGTGTCCGAGAAGCTGCACTAATCTGCTGGCTAATTAACGAGCTGCCACTAACAAAAGAGAGAAGACCCAGTTCATACAAACACTGTTTACATGGGCGTCGGGCGATCACGGCACCCACCTCCCCTCCTTTTTTGCAAACCACGCAGGCTGGGTGTGGGGAGAGGCCTGGAGGCCACTCAGGTGGGGGGTCCGAGCTTCTAAGACCTGACCTGGGGGAGGAGGAACTCTCCCTGCCCATTCTGGCATGCCCACATGGAACTGACTGAGATCTGTATTCAATTAAGGAACACCAGACGGCCTCTGGCTCCGTGCCTGTGCCGACACAGCCACGGGGATCTGCCATGCCCTCACCCCACTCCTGCTCCGATGCCAGGGCTCCCTTAAGTGCCCCGTGGAGAAGGCAGAGGGCCACCTCCCACCCCACCCCAAAATGCAAGCCGGAGGTCTTGGCCCTGCTGGGGTGAACCAACGAAACACATACAGCAAGCATCTGTATTTTCTCAATAGCAAGTCTGAAGCACAGGGGCTAGGCCCTGCCACAGGTGACTCCCATTAAAACTCCAATTCGGGTCACTCAGCATTTGCTGGAAAAAAAGGAATCTGAGCCTCTGGGAGCAAAACACAACAAAACAGGAAGACGGAGCTCCAGCAGGACACTTGGGGCCTCTCCTTTCCCCAGCGAAGGGACCGTTTCAGAGCGCCAGCTGTGTGCTCCGTGGGCACAGATGCCCATTTCTGCTAGCTTCGAGAGGCGGCGGCAAGAGCAAAACAACTTCCTCCTCGCCAGTCTGTACGGAGCTGCTTCCTCACCTGCGATGAGCAAGGCTGCGCACTTAAAGGCTGCCTGCTGTATGCATTCTTCCCCAACCCAACTGGTGTTTTATCTGCACTCCCTCTGCCCAAGTCCTCTCTTTCTGGAACCAGACACCAAACACCAGGGAAGATACCTTTCGTGATATGTTTGGGTCAAGGGCAACAGCAAGACCAGTCAGTGTTAGGGTTGTGAATTACATGGCAGCCCCCAAAGAGCTGGGGTCCAGTGCCCTAAAATGCATGGGAATGGGGGAGAAGCGTTTCCTATTGGTATTAGGTCACTACATTGAAAATTCAAGTCCTCCGCCTTATAAGCCGCCCCTAAGCCCCCTATCTTTTCCCCTTACCTTGAACATGACATGCCAAACGAGTCGCTATGTGACTCCTCGCCTTTTTGCAAACCAGTCCCCTTGCCCTCACTGCCCCCCCCCCCCCCCCCCCCCCCCCCCCCCCCCCCCCCCCCCCCCCCCCCCCCCCCCCCCGCTCCCCGTCCGGGAGCTGAACAACGACAGCCTATACTCTTTTATGTCTTTGAAATCAGCAATGACTCCCCTGCCAGGGAGGGGTTTGCAGTGGCACCTGGACGGTGGCAGGAGCGCACACAATGGCATATCCCCATGTGATAGATGAAGAAACGAAGAGATGAGCCGGCTTGCCCTGGGCCGTTTAGGAACCAACACATTTGAGACTGGCAGTGCCGTGCCCACATCTCGAATCGGTGTTCAGCACCCAGGTGGTCCCTCCTGCTCCTGCCACAACAAATACTGATGGAAGGAGTCGCCGGGGCTCAGGTGCTGCTCTGAGAGGCCACTCTTCTAGAAAACCCTACAAGAACATCTAGATTTTTCAAAGTCGTAAAACTGAAGATGCTTATGCACACCTCCAAAGGAGGCCTCCCTGGGGTCCCACTGACGACCATTTCCACTGGCATTTACTCCAACAGGATGCAGCTGACACAGTCCCCCGTTCCTAAGCAAATCTCCCCCACGCGGCTCCCTGGCTCCCTCCGCAACAAAGGGGCAAGTCACCTGTGCCCTGCAGGCTTGTCATGTACGGCTCAGAACAACACACCCGCGAGGCGGCCCACCCTGCCACGGGGACACAAAGGTGAGTGTCTTCCAAGGTACGGGGGAAGGGGGGGCTTTCTCCATCCCACCCCACCCCCCAGTCCTACCCCACAACGAGAGGGGGACATCACCGGTAATTTTTACCACTGTCGAACCATCGAAATAAAGAAGAAAGATAAGCTGGCCCCCTCCTCCTGGAATAGCCATTAAGTTAGCCAAACACAGGTTCCTATCTTCCAGGCAAAGCCTGAACAATCACCCCCAAGCACACACCTTGTCTCCCCAAACCCCCGAAGGTTCATCCTTCTAAAGAAACTGCAGGGACCTAGCACGGGGTCCCTGGAGCGTGCACACACACACACACACACATACACGCACACATGTGCCCAACCGGTGTTTTATCTTCCTTTCTCTAAAGGAATCCAGCAACATAAATATTAATCAAACACGAGGATCTGCCTTTTCAGTCCTGGGCCATTATGAGAGCCGGTTGTGATCTTTACCTGTATTTACAGATATTCAAAGGCAGATTCTATCTTGTTAGAACACTGTTATAAATGGACGTCTGAGGAACCGGCCAGCAAGTTCAGGCAGATATGCAAACCTCCCTGTCCAGGGCTGCCAGCAGTTTTGAGTTCCCAAGTGTTGAACGTGCTACCATTTCCACAGGCCTTTCAGACAAGCAAATTGACAAATACCTTCAGAGTCCTCCAGCAGAAAAGCTAGCTGCTCCAAGTTCGGGTTCACTAAAACAGAGAATTTCTTTTTTTTTTAAGGTCAACTCTTACTCAAAATGCCACGAAGGCATTGGTTACAAATACGGTGCCTCTGAGAGCACAGAAAGGCAGTATCCTGTTATGATCCGGGCTATGTACATGCATATTTTTTTTAAAAAAATTACCTTGACTCTGGTTATAGCAAATTTCTGAATAATCAAAGATAGAGACAGTCCCAGCCCAGCGGAGGCGTCCTGGCGAAGGTTAAGCTGTGACTCTTCTGTACCCAAATAGCATACATGTTTACTTCCAGAGTCACAGCCTTGGGGAAACGTTTGAGCATTTCCTTCCGAGCTTTGTGGTAAAGACCTGGGGAGCCTACACCCTGCTTTCCCGGGTCTTTGAGGGCTGGCTGGAGTGCTTTAAACAATCGGAGGCCAATTTTTAAGAAGCAAAAACAGAGACTCTGAGCGAGGTGGCCATTTGCATACAAATTCCCCTGGAGGGAGGGCATTCATTGTAAGGAAGCCGGGCTGGCTGGCGGCAGGGCTGACACTAATTTCCCATACTTCCACCGGCTTCCAGGCCTCGGGTCCCACTCCAGTGGAGGGTTCCATTCCCACACAATTGGGAAAGCACTTGTGTCGAGTGTTTTAAAATCCCAGCCCCAGGAATTCCCTCTAGAAAAGCCGGCTCCCCCTCCTGCAGGAGGAAGGTGGGGGTGGGGGGACTCCAAAGAAAACCGCTGGTGGACGGGACTGGGCTGACATAAACTGCACAGGGATCTGGGGCTCCTTCCATCCCCGCCTCACCTGGATCCAGGGACCTGACCAGCTCTGGGGAGGGAGGCACGGCCCTTCAGTGTTCGGAGGCGGGAGGGAAGGGGGGAGAAGAGGTGGGAGGAGGGGGATTCTGGGCACCCCCCACCCCACCCCACCCCGGCCCCAGGAAAGCCACCCCGGCAAGGACCCCAGGCCTTCACGCGGCGGTTTTGGGGAGGAGTTCCTAGCGGGACTTTTCAGGGTCCTGAAATGCAACTCCCCGGGCCCAGGACGGTCACTAGCCAGGGCGCCCCCACCCCCCTGCGCGCGCCCCTGAGCGGGGGAGGGGCGGCGGGTGGAGGAGGGGCGGCCCCTGTGCACAAAGGGGCCCCAGGTTGGCGGGCTCCCCGCCCTTGACCTTGGGTCTCCGCCTCCATCCATCTCCAGCGGCAGCCCGCCCGGCAAAGGGGCTGGCGCGGGGCCAGGGGCGAGCTCGGCGGGGCGGGCGGGCCGGGGGCCTCCCGGGGGCCGCCTGGGAGGGGGGGTGCTCCCAGGAAACCGGCATTGCAAGTCCCCAGCTCCCTCCGTACCAGGTCCTGGGGCGGATCCGATTCCCTGCACGCCTCCCGCCCCCCGAAGCGAACGCTGCACGAGTGCACGAAGGGGGCCCCTTCCCCTCGGCTGGCCCGACGTCTCGCCAGCCCCCCTTCTTCCCCGGACCCGGGCCCGGGGGTGGGGGGAGGGAGCTGTCACGGGAGAAAGAAAGGCGCGCGCCTCCCCCACGAGGCCAGCGCGGGCAGGGTCAGCTGCGCCTCCGCCCGCCCGTCGCCCCCCCACCCCGCAGCTGGCCCATTAAGCCCCCGAATTATGCATGTGCCTGCGCCCCCTCGGCCTCCCGCCCCAGGAAGACAATCGGCGTGCTTGGGCTCGGCCCGGAGGGCAGGAAGGAGGTGGCTGATGGTCGCGGGGCGCGCGCCCGCGGGGCAAGCTGGACAGGCCACAGGCCAGTGGGTGAGGCTGGTGAGGCCGACTGCCCAGCGGGTGTGAGGTGCACCCAAAGCCCGGGGGGTACCCGGTGGGCAGGGGCGGGGCACGGGCCGCAGGGAAGGCCCCCGGCGCAATCACCAAGTTCTCCCAAAAGGTCCCTTTCCTTAAGTCAGGAAAGCAGCATGGAGTTCTGCCGGTTCCGTGCGCGATGGAAGAGGTGCACCCCCGCATCCCCGCCTGAGCTGTTCCACCCCTGTGCCTGGACTTGGCAGTGAAGGGAGACTAATGGACCCCAAGCCCCGAGCCCCTAGTGGGCAGGGCCGGAAGTCCCCGGCAGGCGGGGCGGGAGGAGCTGTCCCTGCCCCTCCCGCAGGGGAAGGGATGGTTTGCAGGAGGTGGGCAAGGCCAGGGGGCGGGGGAGGGATCGCTGGAGATTCAGACCCGGGCAGAACGAGTCTTGCAAGTTGCAAGCATGGAGGGGGGCCGGGGGGGGGGGGCCTGCATTCGTGGGGAGGCAGGTGGTTTCCTGCCAGCGGGAGAAGAGATTCCCTCTCAAAGTCGGAAGGATTTTGATGTCCATCTCCCCCACCTCCCTCCTCCTGGTGGTGGGACGTGCCAGCCCAGGCCCCAAAGCTCTTGGCAGCCTCCAAGGCTGCACAGCACTGTGGTTTTGGGGGAGACCTGGACCTCAGCGCTCCCTAGCGCGGGGCCCCACGCTGGATGGACCTTGTTTGCTCTGGGGCCGTTTGCTTCTGGAAATGCGTGCTCTCTCTCCCTTTCCCCTTCTCTCCAAAGCAAAGGCCAGGTCAGGAAAATTACAGACTTCTTGTTCCCGGCGAATAAAGTGGCCTGCTTCGCAGGGAAAGTTTTACAAGCCAGTGATGTCAATGGTGCAGGGCGAAGACCGCACTGTTTAGGTTGCTTAATTGGCGGGCTTTGAACTCCTGGTGGGAGCGGGAAACCGGTCCCCTCCGCTTCCCTGGGAACTCAGTTTTGTGGGGTCTCCCAACCTCAGCCCACTCAGCCAGGCGGTCGCTGGGGTGGGAAGGGGTCATCGAAGGTCTGCCCTGTTTCTCCTTAAGGGAGAGGAAGACCCAGACATCACACTGAGCCAGGGCAGGCAGTCTCTGGCCCCCAGTCCCAAGGGAGTGAGGGCCCCTAGAATCCCCCTGGGGGTACACGCTTCAGATGCCATACTCTGTCCTGAAAAGCCATGGAAACAAAGCCAGTGTTTTCTCCACTGCCTTCAAGGATCCTTTTCCTGCCCTAGCTGGTCTGGCTCAGTGGATAGAACGTCGGCCTGCAGACTGAAGGGTCCCAGGTTCGATTCCAGTCGAGGGCACATGTCCGGGTTGTGAGCTCAGTCCCCAGGAGGGGGCATGCAGAAAGCAGCCAATCAATGATTCTCTGTCATCATGGATGTTTCTATCTTTCTCTCCCTCTCCCTTCCTCTCTGAAATCAATATATATATATATATATATATATATATTTTTTTTTTTTTTTTTTTTTTTTTTTTAAGGTCCCTTTCCTGAAGTCAGGAAAGCAGCATGGTGTTCTCTGGGCACTGGGGGGTGGACAGGTATCCTCGTTTGAGCTCAAGCCCCACCAGACCAGGTTCTAGGGACATCAGGCCCAGGACTCTGCATTGTGCATTTGTACCTTTGACTCTCCATTCCTCTGCCTGACCCTGTGTCCACGCGGACAACCAGCAGGCTCTGCAAGCCGCCAGGGACTCAGCCCCAGGGGCTCAAGGGTCCCAATGGAGCATCGCTGTCCCAGGCTGGGCAGTCCTCCCTGCCTTCATCGTCCATCTGAAAGCTGCCTTGTCTCCGCACCAGGACTGGGGGCTCTGACTTCTCACCTCCAAAGAAAAGGCCATTTTGTTGCTATTTTCCACCCAGCGGAGCCCAGAGTCCCAGTTTCCATGGAGTCGGAGCAGCAGCAGGCAGCCTTCCCCAGACCTGTCTCTCATCCAGGGGTCTCCCCTCACCCTCCCAGGCCACCACTCACACCCTCCCCCAGCCCATCTCTCTCTCTCTCTCTCTCTCTCTCTCTCTCTCTCTCTCTCTCTCTCTCTCACACGCACACACACACACACACACCCCCCACAGACTCCTCCTTCAGGAGCCCCTCCCAGGGTTCCGCTAGGGAGGGCTGACATCTCTGGCCTCTCGGGTCACTGGCTGCCGCCTCACAGTGCCTGCGCCAAGGTGGGCCCAGCTTGCATGGGGGCTGAGGCTTATACAATTGAGGGTGGAGGGCCCTCTTAACCAGAATATCAACTATCAAACCACACCTGCATGAGGGGCGTGGGCACACGAGGTACCCTGAGCCTGAGCTCTCATCCTCGGGGTCAGGGCACCAATTCCTCCCAAAAGAGTCTGCCCGGCTTGGAGCTGAAGAGAGACCCTGCGTATCCTCTCGAAGAGTTTTCCTTTCCTTTCAAAGGAAACGTACTGAGCCCCATCGGTAACAAGTGAGGAAGGTGGGTGGGTCGGGGCCACTGGGTGGGGAGGGGATTTAGGTGAGAAGCTGGAATGGAAGGCCCCACCCTCCCGCCAGGCCCTCACAGCTGTTGAAACCACTAGTAATACCTTCTCACACTTCAGCTCAGGAAGCCGGGGCCCAGGAAGGGGGAGGGTCTGCTCAAGGTCACAGCATGTCCACCAGGGGAAGGACACCTTCCCCAGTCTAGGAGTCCACGTTGCCCGCCCTCCCCCCACCCCGCCCCGCCCCACCCCATGCATCCAATGCTCCCACAGGAGTCAGCTCCCAACAAGATGGATTTTGCACAAACGGCGTCGACACAAAACCCACAGACGCATGTAGGACAGGTGGAGGCCACGGTCCTGGCTCTCTCACCCCACACGAGCCCCCAAGTCCCCTCCTGGCACTTCCCCCAAGGACTGGGAATCGCTCCTCGCCTGGCTGGGAGGAAATGGAGCTGTGGCAGCGGCGGAACTGGAGGTGACCCTGGGACGACCCAGTGCTACTCTGTGAAGGTCGTCAGCCAGAAGTCAGGAGCCTGGGTTCTAGGCTTCCTCACCGGGTGACGGTGCAAGGGCTTAACCTCTCTGTGACTCGGTGTCCTGTCTATAAAATGAAAGCCACATCTGATTTACCACCTCTGTGGGGTGGAGACAGAGGGTGGGAACGTAAGATGAAAAATGGCCAGGCGGCACCAGCTCACCACAGAGAAGAGGGTGACTGGAGAGGGTACACCCTGAGCCCCTGTTCACCGGCTGTGTGCCCTTGGGCAAGTGACTTAACATCTCTGTGCTTCAGTGTTCAATTCTGCAAAGTGGGGCTGACCCTTGCACCTACCCGTGGCGTTGTCAGGAGGATGAAGTTGACTAAGATTTGGAAAGCCCTCCAAACAGTGACTGGCTCATCGGAAGCTCTAAAAGTACGTGCTCCATTAAAAACCCTAATATGAACAACTCCGTCTTCCTGTTTCCTCCGTGAAAAGGTGAACAAGGTCACAGGAGTGACAACCAGCTGCCTTATTTCTAGGTCTTCCCGCAAGAAGCCCACTCCTAGCAGAGCCCAGAGCTGGTGAGTACACATTAGTCAGGCATGAAAATTAGCAAAGGGGGGGGGGGAGGAAGCTGTCAAATGCCTAATAAAAAACTTAAGTCAACTGCTAACTATTTACTGTCAAATAAAAACCCTAATAATAATAACAGTAACTAGGCTGTCGGTTATGTTCCGGCCACGGGAGCCCAGGCTCCTCCTCCTGCCTCCTCCCTCCCTCTTTCCTGACCTGGAGTGAGAACCATGGACCTAAATCACAGATCCTACAGCCCCAGACTGAACAAGAAAAAAATGGCCCCATCGCTGACCGGTACTTCTGTCTTCCTTTTCCTTCAGTAAAGCTTCCCTCGACAGCTGAGCGGACAGTCCCGTCCTGTAGCTGCTGATGCTGTTGGCACAGGCCACACACGGCTGATCCCCCGCCCCCCAGGGAGGCCGGCGGACAGCAGGCCCTCGCTCCCGTTCCAGGTGAGGAAACCGGAACGCTGCAAGGGGAGGCCATGCTTGGTCTCGAGCCACAGGGCCGGGCAGCCTGGTGTGGCAAAAGGCCACCTGTCCTGACGCAACAGCCCTGGGGTCTGGACTCAGTCCTGCCAGCACCCGGGACGCAAGCCCAAACAAGTCTCCCCACGGGGAAGGGCAGGAGGGGCGGCGACGAGATCCTGCTGACGGGTCAGCAGGCCAGGAGCCTGCTTTGCATCCCACCGGTGACTCAGTATTATTAACGACCGACGTTCAGGGGACATGGCATCTGCATCGATTGTCTAAATCACACCTACGGGAAGTCTGAAAGGTAAGAAGGATGGTCTCCGTGTTACAGGAAACGGAGATGGAGAGCTAAAGATCAGACCAGCCACCGGCAAAACCAGAAGCCCAGCCCGGGTCTGCCTGAACTCACGTTCCATTGCTCTTCTTCCTGCCCCCGCCTCTCCAAAGCCTTCCCCAGGAAGTACGCAGACTGTGTGAGGGCCAGGGTCTCGGGAGCCTGAGGGCTCCTGAAGGATCGCGCCCGGGACCAGCGACCATCCTTGGATGGGGTCTACAGGTAGTGCCTGCCTCCAATGGCTCTGCTGACCTCTCCCTAAAAGCTTCCATCCCTGTGTGATCCCAGGAAGCCAGGCTGTCCTGAGTCTGATTCCACTTGGCTGTGTGACCTTGGGCAAGTCCCTTAACCTCTCTGAACCCCAGTTTAAAGTAGGGTTAGGAATGTCTAATTTCAAAGTGGGGTTACAAGTATCTGTTTCAGTGTCGCTAGCTATTTCTACCCTCGAAACGCATCTAGCATAGTGTGGGTTACCAGGCAGGCCCCTTTCTCCCCTCCACCCACCAACCCTGCCCAAGCTCGGGGTAGGGAGCGGGGCAGGGGGGCAGTCAGCATTGCAGCCTGAGCCCAGGCCTCATCCCTCCGACAGAGCACTCCCCTCTTCCTTGGTGTAGACAGAGCTAATAATTAGCTGTCACGATTTAATAATAGAAAAAGATAATCCATGCCACAACACACATGGATTTAACCAATCTTAATTTGGAGGGAAAATAACAACTCGAAATGTATCAAATGCAAGTTTTTCAAGACAACCTGCACGTGACTTTATCTCGAGTTTCCAGCACAAGCAAGTTATTTCACTTCTGCCACTGGCCAAGCTAATTCCCCCCCCCCCCACACTTATTGTATTTATTTTTAAAAATCTGAAACGAAGCCTCAGAACAGCATGCAAATCCTCTGGCTGATGAGGCGCCCTTTGTTCTCCAGTGCATTCTGTCCTGCAGTGGGTCACCAGGACTCCAAACCCCTGTCAGTGCCCTGCCTGCTACCTGCCCCGCCCTCCACCCCAGGCCCATCCTGGCCTTCAGGGTTCCGGGTGAAGACTTGTCGGGCAGACGGGGAACTGCCTGCCACCTCCAGCCCAGGGGCACCTGCCACCTCCTGTCACCGCTGCCTGTCTCCTGCCTGTCTTCAGAAATCTGACATTTGGGGTTGGCGGGGAGGAGGAAGAGAAGGCAAAAGGCAAAGCTCCGAGTGACGGCTGACGGCTCACTCCTCCTGTTATAGCTTCACTGGGTTACGGAAGAGGGGAGAGCCCGTTACCTGTGATCCTCCCCCCTCCCGTGGCTGCAAGATGGGAATTCTAAGGAGGGATCTCGAGGACGTGGCTGAGAGAACCCCTTTCAAGACGCCCACTGAGCAGAGCAAACACCTCGTGGCCCAAGCCGGGTCCACGCCCTCCGGAGCGTGGCTTTCTCAAAGCCTCCCCTCTTCCATCGCCCACCACGTGTGCTGGGAAGCAGGTGCAGACACGGAAACGGAGGCCCTGACTTGACTTTCCTGGGTCCAGCCGATGCCCAAGCAAGCCCTGGCTCCTTCGACCCCCGAGACCCTCCCAGGGCGGCACACCATGAGCGCATCCCCCCCGGACAGCGGTGTGGCCAGGATGGGGGCTGGCAGGGTGGGGACACATAGGACACCACAGTGGTTCTGAAGTTGTTTCTGAGGGCGGGATTCTCAGAACCCCAGGAAACCATGGGGCTGGGGCAAGGGGAGGGCGCCCACATGTGTAGCACATGTCACTTAGGGTCACCATTACGGTTAGGTATGTCCCCAGTTGCAGGCACTGCAGCTTAGCGAGGCTGGCAGGAAGCTGGGTGGCACACGTCTGGCCTGGGTGCTTTTCTAGGCAGCAGGCCACAAACCCCATAGCCCCTTAAGCTCCCTTTCTCCTCACCCCTCCTCAAAATGCCCAAGCCAGACAATGGCTTGTGCAAACCCTAGAACCTCCTGCTGGCCCCTCCCAGGGTCTCCATCTCCCCTTGATGGATGCGCCCTGAGCTCCATCAGAAACCTCAGAGAGGCAGGGAGAGGCCATAGGAAGGGATCTTAAGAAAAGGAAGACCTCCTCCATCAGCTGGCAGGTACCAGCATCAGATGCCTTCCTCCGACTCAGACCTCTAAGCCAGGGTCCTTCCCTGTGACCAGCTTCACCTCTCTGTCCCCAGATGGGACAGAAGCACCACGGACCTCCTCGCCCAGAGTGGACGCTCAGGGAGCAGGGCCTGGGCCTGTAGCTACACACATCAGGGGCAGGAACACTACCCACCCAAACTCTGGCTACGTTCCCCACTCGGGACCGAGCAGCAGCCCTGATGGCCATCCTTCCACACGCTCCAGGCCCCTAGGACTCCACCACGGGGGGTGGGGGGCGGCTTGCGTGGGGGAAGGGCTGTAGGTGCTCAGTTGCTGAATGAATGAACAAATGGATGGATGTTTGAATGAGTGAATGCCCTCAAGAGACAAAGCTTCAGAAACTTTCCTCCTTCCATTCTCCTATTTCTCTACCATTAAATTAATAATAATAATAATAATAATAATAATAATAAAAAGGAATAGTAACGAATCCTTTCATACTCATCCCCAGAATTACCGTCCCAAGGAAAGGATGATCTGAAGTCCCGCCCTGGTTTGATGACGGACAGAATGCCAGCGTAGTTCTCACTGGGGATGCCCACAAGAGAGGAAGGGATAAGCCAGCCCTGCCCATCCATTTCGGGATCACAGCTTCCAGAAGCACTTGGCAGCAAGGGGGACAACACGCAGACTGCCCCCCAGGAAATTCACCACCCTCCTGGCCACCGCGAGCACCTCACCTCAGACACCAAGCCAGAGGCAAGGCCCCAAGAATCAACAGCCTGGGCTTGGCCAGTGGGGCCAGCGGCATGGGCAGCAGCTGGGCGGGGTTCCCGGAGCCCGGGGGGGCGGGGGGAGCAGCGCCTGTGGCTCCTGGCCCCCCTCTTAAAATATAAAGGCTCAATTATCTGTGAGCAGCTTGCTTTACACATGAATTGACACATTTATTTTACAATAAATAACGGAAAGTTATCTGTGTTTCCTTTCCTGTTAATCTACACAGAGAAATAATAAACAGGGCTTGTCGACAGAAATGCAACCGCTGCAGTCCTCAGAATTCAATTACGCTAAAATAATTAACGCTCCCACCATATTAAATTACTTTATACATTTGAGCCCCTGACGTTTTATTCTCCGATCTTCCCTTTTTATTAAATAATAAAAGAAGAAGAAGTTGGTGCCAAAGTAGGAAGGCAAGAGGGGGAAAGGGGGGACAAGAGAGAGAAGGGTGTGGTGGGCTGTCACACGGACGGCCGTCTCGGACTGGCATGGCTCGGAGACTGTTCTGTGTGCCCTTGCTTAAAATACCATTTTAAACGCTCTGGACACACACATCTCTGTAGACTCTAAGGGACTGTCCCACGTGTTCCTTCGGGAATGGAGAAACCATCCGCCCTGTTGCTGCCCAGAAATGGCCGAGAATACCTCTCGTCACATGAAGCAAGAACACTGGAGCCTGCTGCTGCATTACAACCTACAACCGAAGCGGGTGGGGGGCCGGGAGACACACAGCGCCTTGGAGATCAATGTGGCCTTTTACGAAATCATACTTAGTCGCTTTCTTAAACACACATACCCTCCGTGGTCCATACTCTCCCTGGACAACACCTGCCCCCTGAAATGCGGACTCAGGGGGCTTCTGGCAAAAACAGGAAGGCTGTCCCCTGCAGAGCCACCTGGGAGTCGGTGGGCACCGATGCCAGGCGCTTGTACTGCTGGGGAAGACAGTCTTCCTGCATCCGATTAAGAAAAGAAAGAGGGGGGGAACCTCAACGGTACAGACAAAGGGACCCAGCACTGTTTTCAGACTTAACGAAGGAAGCACCTGTCAGACCTGCACGGAACTGGAGAGCTAGGGCCTCCCTGACCGTGGCCTCAGCGCCCTTGGTGCCATAGGAGTGTGGGAGGCCTCCGGCTGGGACGCACACCTGAAGGCAAGGCCCACAGGCCAGCGTCCCCAGCACAGACCACCACAGTCTCTCTGCAAGAGAGACCTAGCTCACTGATCCCATTTTACAGATGGGCAAAGTGAGGCCCCCAATCACATGGCTGCTACAGAGAAGGGCTTGCTGTATTACCGTACCCACTGCCCCCTGGGGGGGAGGGGAGTCTCTGCACACACACCCATCCCTCTCACCTGTGGGCTTACCTGGCTCACCTTCCAAGGGGCACCAAAGCCTCAGTCCCTCCAACCTCCCCACTAGCTTCCATGACCAAAACACGGTGGAGACGGATCCGCACACTTTCCTAGCCGGCCACCTACACCTACTTGCACACCGCAGCGCAGAGGCGACCGCCCCAAAGAAAAACTCCACTGGCAAAGCATTCACGGAGCCACAGCTCATGTAGTCCTCAAGCCGGCTTGCCAGTGTTATCACTCCTGCTGACCGATGGGGAAACTGAGGCAGGGGCCCAGGAGCGACTTGTCCAAAGTCAACCACCAGGATTCGAACCCTCATCTGCACCGAATCTGATGCCTTATGGCTGTGGGACAGGCTGCCCCGCTCAGGGACACAGGCTGGCCAGAGCCCTCCTGTGTCCCCGAGGTCTCCTGGGCTCAGAAGGATGAACCAGAGCAAGCACCCTGGTTTGCACAGAGCCTGGGCCCCATGGAAGAGGACCTGGCAGGCCAGGGCCAGGGCCTGGAGAGAGGGACTCATGCAAAACCACGCGATGAGCAGACTGGCCAGAGGCCACAAGCCCCATTCCCATTGTTCCGCGGTAAGAACCACGGGTCCAGGTGGCCAGCTCAGTGGGCACGCCAACGGGCATGCCCAACCTCCCCACGGGGCACAGTGCTCCAGCAAGTGCCCACGCGCCCTTCCCAGACCTATCCACAGGGACAGAGCCATGTCAGAAGGAGTCTTTTTGCACAAATGGGAAACAGAGGCCAGAGAGAGGCAGGCGAGAAAAAGAGTGACCCCATTCCTAAGTGCCCTGCAGGGACCACCCACATGCAGTCCCACAGCTCACGACAGCCCTAAGGAAAGAGGTGTCCCGGGCTCCATTTCACAGCGGGGAAACGGACCAGGCCAAGGTGTGAAGCACACATTCCAAGCCCAGACTAGGGCTCCAAAGCCAGAGACGAAGCTAAGAACCACCGTGAGGGCCACCCAGACTCCCAGGCTCCCATGCTGCGCCCCTGGCCACCTGCACGCAAGGCCATACCTGTGCCGCGCCCCCTTGTCAAAAGCAAAGCAACCATCAGCCAGTCGGGCCGCCCTGAGCCCTGGGCCCGTCTCCTCCTGAGGGTCACCCGGACGGTGGGCCTTCGGGAAGGGCGAGCCTGGCGGGTGGCCCAGAGGCCATCCCGGCACCGACACCCGACCCAGCCAGGGGTCAAGGTGGGCAGGGGACACGGGAGGTGGCTTCTGCGGCGGCCAGGCGAGTGCGACGTGCCATACCTGCCATGTTCTCCTGCTTGGGGCAGATGCCTTTCGTGGGCGAGAGCAGGTGGTCATCTTCGTCGGGGGTGACTTGGATCCCGACCTCCACCGGCTCGGACACTCTCCTGAGCTCGGAGCGAGAGGAGGGCGGCGGGCTGCCCTTGTCCAGGCCTTTGTCATAGCAGGCGCCCAGGCTGCCACCACACTGCTTCTTCTTGTGCTCTATAAAAACCAGGATGTCCCCCAGGGGGAAATTCATCTGACACTGTCCACAGGTGAGCAGGTCAGGGTCGGGGCCACCCACCAACAGCCCCAGGCCGCTGGGCTCCTCTATGTCCAGACCCTCGTCTTCTTCAAGGATGGCAGCCTCCACATGGTCAGCCTCCGCTGCAGAGAGAAAGGAGAGGGGGGCAGAGAAGACAGAGATGGGCTTAGGCAGTCACAAGCTCCCAGCCTGCATTCCAACCCGTCCCCACCTGGAGGCAGGCCCCCTCCGCTGCAGGACGCCAGAGCTCGCCAAGTCCTCCCCCGGACGGACGGACGGACTCCTGGAGGCAGGGGCGCGCCCTTCCGAAGGTGGGCGGCAGATGGGCAAACTGAGGCTCCAGGAGCAGCGTCATGGCTCCCTGAGCTTGTGGCTTCAGCCGGGCTGACCTTACGGCTTCCTGGTGGATTCCCTGCCAACCCCCACCCCCACCCCACGGCGTACAGACACACATGCTGGTTTCACAAGCGATTCAGCCATCCCAGGTGGGGCGCGTGTCTCTCAAAATTGGCAACATCTGAGAATCACCTGGGGATCTTGGAAAACCTTCCACGCCCAGGCCAGTGACCCCGGGGGCCGAACACCCGGTGGTAGCTGTGGTTGAGGCCTCCCAGGTGATGCCGATGGGCAGCCAAGGCCGAGCGCCACGAGCCAGAGCCCTCTGGCCCGGCGGGGGCTCTCCCTGCCGACCCCCTGGCCGCCGCCTTCCATTCATGGCTTCCCCATTCATGCGAGTCCGACTTGCATTCCTCTACCTGAGACCTGGCTGCACACCAGACAAGAAAGCAGAAACGCAGGCGGCCGTCGGAGGCCCCGGCCCGCTGAGAGGAGGGCCCACGTGCTCATCAACGAGTGTCGGTTCCAAGAGAAATATCAAAAGGAAGAGCAAGGCCGGGAAGGGAAGGGGCCCCGCGGGGCTGCGGCTGAGGGGCCGCTGGCCGCCCCCAGCACCCGGCACGGGTCAGACCGTGGCCCGGTAGGTTTCCCGGCACTCGCTAGCAGCCCCTGTCCCCTGTGCCTGTTGGTGTCACTCTCACTCCCAGGAAAAGAAAAGGGGAAAAACTCCTTCAGATTCCAGAGGCATTTCTTGGCAGATGACAAACCACACTTTCAACGGGTTTCATACACTTTCGCGTTTCTTTAGCAGCCGATACACTCCGTATTTTTTTTCTGTAAGGGGCATAGGGCACAAATATTTTGAAACCAATAAATACCTCAGAAAGGGGGGTGCCATGGGAGACTCGGCAGCAGAAAAGGTGTCATAAATCAGGGACGCGGACACGGAGCTGCGCCCGCCCTCCCTCTGGGTCTGAGCGAATTCGAGGTGGCGATTTTTGAGAGCAAATGGCAGTGGTCGGGAAGATGGCACGAGTGTCGGGGTCCTCAGAGGTGGGAACCCCAGGGGGCCAGGTCCGTGTTAAGTCGTGAGCTGCTTGGGAAGGACCGGGAAACCGCAGGAGCACAGAGGGAAGGAAGGGAAGGGAGAAAACACATTCCGTGGCTGTGACGTTCCTGGCGGGCCCCAGCCCAAGAACAGATAATTTCAGGGAAAAATCCTGTGGCATCTTTCGTCCTGTGCGTAAATCACCGCTCTGTGTTTTCTGCGCGCAGGGCCGAGTCCACAGCCGTCGGAACACGACACAGGACACGTACGAAACCCGAGTGTCTGGGCCCTGGAGGGGGTCCTGCTGAGAGGGGAGGTGGGCCTCTGAGGTCCCGCCTGGGGTCCTAGGAGAGCAGACCGAGCCTCCCAGGAACTGAACGCAGACACGCATTCGACACGAGGCCCCGCAGAAACACCCCGCGGACGAGGGAGATCCTAAGCCTGCGTCTGCTCCCCTCCAACCAAAAGGCCCTGGGGGGTTCAAGAGGCCCTTTCCGCAACGCCCGCCCCAGAAACCACTCGTGATGCTTTAGGAAGGAATGGGAGTTGACTTATAAAGGAGCTGGGAGACAATGCCACGTAATTAATTTACCAATTTATTTTATGAAAAGATGCCTCGCTCCGATTAAAATGGAATCGCCACCCTCCCAGCCGCCCCATGCGGTTCCGGGGGTGGGGGTGGGGAGAGTAGGGGGGGCCTGGGTTCCCGTGAACCATTTGTCAGGACAGAAAAGGTAATTATTCAGAGCCTCCTTCCCCTTTAACGATCTAACATTGAGCAATACTGTTTATATTGAAAAGCTCACACCTTTAATTACCGATTACATATACATAATTTCCGAGCCAAAGGAGAGGCTGTGAAAACAGCGCTTTAGAACTATCGGGGCGTCATCCTCCGCACCATTTCTAGAGAAGGACCCTAATACAGGGGGGAAGGTGTCAAAATATTGTTTTGTTAACCAGGAGAGAGGCACAAAGGAAATGATCTGAAAGGAAAGAGAACGGGACAAAATGAAATCGAGGACGCAAATAAAACGGGTGAGTTCCCGGGGGGCAGGGTGGGCGGCCCCTGTGCCCTGGCCAGGTGACCACAGTAAACAAGGACGGAGGAGGCCACCGGTGCGCCAGGAGGCCAGGAGGTCACCTCTGGGTCCCCTTCCTTGCTGTGTGCTTCGCTTCCCATGACCTTTTCAGCCTGGTCCTCTCTGCTGGGGGCGGGAAGCTACAAAATTTCAAATTCCTGTTGTAATTCGAAAGAAACACGGGCTCATTTAAAAATTAGCGAGGGTCGCATGCGCCTGGCAAGCATGCCTCCCTCTCCCGCCTCCCTCCCCCTCCGCCTCCCTCCCCCTCCGTCTGTGCACCAGTTCTGTCTTCCTGGTCCTCCCCGCTCCCC
>PVJC01024461.1:0-25613 GCA_004026665.1 Murina feae | reverse complement strand
CAGTAGTGGATGACCAGGAAATTATATTATTTATCACTATTTTTCAGACTTCTACCTGAAAATTGCCTTTTCCTGCTTGTCACGTCTACTGACTCTTCACCAATAAACTCGGTTAATTTTTGCATAAATAGCCATAGAAATCTCTGTAAGAATTTCATTATTTCCTTTCAATTATTGGAAATTCAGTTAAGACTGAATATTTCTTTACATTAAAGCAGCCTGAAGCATTAGATAAAAAGTGGACTTTGGAGCCAGAAGACCTGATAAGTTCTGTTTTCATCACGGCCCAGAGATGACATTTGGGCAGTTATTTGGTGCCTCCTAGCTTTGACAAAAGCAGCATGAAAGCATGATAGGGCCTCCAGCTGAACTATAGCAAAGGTTAAATAAGAGGATATTTTATCAAAGTGATTGCATACTGGAACACTAGAGAAGCATAAATGGTTACTAAACATAAAAATGATTTATAAATACCCTCCTCATTTGGGGAAGAGGAGGATAATTGCTAGAGAAGATAATATCCAAAGTGTTTGCAGTATTTTAACAATATGCACAAAAGTAGAGATAAAAACTGTTTTGATTGTGCCCGAGTTCCTTCTTTCTGGATTTTCCTCGCTGGTCTCTGACCTCAGAGTACATGAAAACCCTAAGCCAGCCCACAATAGCATCCCAGATGGGCCATACTCCCACAAGGCAATCAGGTGGTAAATTTTAACAGAGGCAAGGAGTCAGCAAGGCATACCTGTTCAACAGCAATGCATACTTCGGTTCCTCCAGTGCATGGCTATGGGTTTATTTTATTTTTCATCAGATATACAGGATTGAATTAATAATACTTCTCAGTTCAAGGCACATTATCATCATAGATCCAACTGAGACTCTCTAGTTTTAATATTCATGTATTCCATTTTATATCCATCTCCAAAGTAACCATTCTGTTGTGTTTATTCCTTTTTATTTTAAAGTGCTAAAAAATGTGATGTGTGTTTTTATTGACATTTATTTTAAACTATAAAAATCCTTATAGATTTCACTCTGTTTCTACTTTTCTTTAGACTAAGCACTATCTTTTTAAGATCCAGTCTTCCTTCTATGTATACATCAGATGTGTTGCTTGGAAAGCTGCTTAGTAACCCAAAGTACGTTTCCTTCAAGTCTTGCCTATTTACCCAAACTGCCTCCAACTCCCACCGTTGTAAACAACCTTGTAACAAATATCTTTATATATTTCATTCTGTAAGTATGTTTGACATTTTCTTTGGGATAAATTCTCAGGAGCAGAATTTCCAGGTCATAGTATATATGCATTCTCAATTTGCCTACCTCATGTCAGATAGTTCCTCAGAATTGCCCCTCCATGAAACTTCCTGCATACCTGCTTCCCTAACAACACTCAGCATTATCCAGCTTTCTAATTTTGCCAATGTAATATTGTTAATTTAATCCGTGTTTCTTTATTACCTTTCTTTACTATGACTTCCTGTGCTTGTTGGTTTTGATATAATTCTTGTCTGTAAATCATTTGTTCGTATTCTTTACCTATTTTCCTACTGCAGCAACTAGTTTGTCAATGTACAGAAATTCCTTCGTAATTATTAATCCCTTGTCAGTTTTAAACGTTGAAAATACCTTCTCCCATTTAATCATCTATTAATTTGGCCCATAGAAATCTTCATGAATGAAAGTTTCAATTTTTATATAATTATATTTCTTAATCTTCTGCTTTGCTGTTGTTTCTTTTGAAATTTTTGTGTTTTCCCATTTCTAAATTCTAAAAATATCTTAGACATTTTCTTCTATCAGCTGCAAATTTCTTTCCTTTCCAACTTAGATTTATCTAGAGGCCACCCTTTATGTGGGCTTAGGTAGAGATCCAATTTAATTTTCTACATATAGTGAGCCAATTTCCCCCAAGTACTTCAACTAAACAATTTCCACTGATTTGTGGTCATTCCTTTAGAGTTTATGAAATTCCCATGAAAACATTAGTTTCTTTCTGAGTGTGTTATTTTCTTCCATTTACTCTTATTATCTGATCTTCACCAAAAGCTGGTTGCTTTTATAACTCCAGCCTTATAATATGTCTTATGTCTGACAGGCCAAGCTCTCCATCTTTATGACTTCTCTTTAAGCAATAGAAAGCCATGGACCTTATTCTTCTCTATAAATTTTACAGCAAGTTTAGTAGTTTCTCTAAAATAACTGGAACTTTGATTGAAATTGCATTGCCCTTATACACTGCAGAACGTCTACATCTTTGCAATAAGAATTCATCCTATCCAAGAGCATGAAATGTCACTCCTTTTATTCAGATAATCTGTTATGTCCTTTACTAGAATTTTAAAGTATGTCAGGAAAATTATTTGAAACCTGGAAATACTAGTGAGTTCCAAAAGGTAGTAGCACATCCTTCACTATCACAAGGTGGGCAGAGGCCACACAAGGATTGCTATGAATGCTTGGTTTCTCTCATTGCTGACTATTCATAAAAGGTCTCGGACATAGTGAGGTTGTATGTTAACTTCTAGAATTTTGTCCAATAGATGCAAATAATTTTGCGTTTGGTGAAACACATAACTCTAAAGATTTATGATTTGTGGAAAATTCTTTTTATAACTAATTCAGCAACCTTATCCTAATATTTCTCTGTTAAATTGCCTATAAATCCCTGGCTTCCTAAATGCTCTTTGAACTGACCATAACATCTTATTGATTCCCTCCTTAATTAATGACTTTACAATCCTTGACACATGTTCATTTTATATTTGCGGGAAAGTCATGATTTTATATTTTTGAAAAGTATAATTTGTCAAGTTTCTCCATGAACATCTTACATAGTTGAGGTTACTTTAACTACTGAATATTTTATAGTTTTACTGTAATTATGAATGGAATATTATTTTTCTGTAGTTTTTTTTTCAGTGATTATTGCTTGTATAGAGAAATTTGATTTTTGTTGGTTGATGTGCCTAACAACTTAGCTAAACACTTATATTGGTTCTAACAGCTTCACTCTAGATTCCATTAGTTCTTTTAGGTAAACAATCATAATGCTATCCATTAAGGAACAGTGAGATACCATTACACTAACACATTTTTAAAACTAGATAAAAAGAATAAATTTCTAGTAAATTATTGAATGCCAAAATTAGCCCAAATTTTACAAATACTTCTGTGATCCAATTTTAGCTTCTGACTCAATAAAAATTCATACCTATGGTGTGGTTGCACATAAATGACCTCATTTTATGTCAAGAAAAATCCTATGAGGCTAATGTCATGCTCATTACATATTAAAGAAAATAATACATATAAAGGGTAAGGCCATTGTGGGAAGATACAACACTAGCTATGGTGGGTCATTGTCAAAATCCCAGCACTTGTGTCTTGAAATCTTTGTAACAGAAACTCCTGTCCTCCAGGTCATTTTACTACCTAGCAAGTTCACAAAAATAAAGCTGATTGTAGCAAACAAATGTTCATCAGCTAATAGGGTAACTGTATTCACACAAGGGTTATTTTTGTCACCCTGGGATACAGAAGGAAGCACACTGGGAAAACAGGATGATGACTATTCCTTAGGAATCCTGTTTTCCCTTTGGGTTCTAGAGGACATGGCCAAGTTCCTGCAACTAACTTGGCAGCTTTAAAGATCTGCTTGTGGTTGGATTGCCAAACTTAGCAAATATACAGGATGCCCAGTTAAATTTGAACTTCAGATAAACAATGCATATTATTTTCATACTAGAGGCCTGGTGCACAAATTCATCTACCAGTGGGGTCCCTCAGCCTGGCCTGCAGGATTGGGCACTGGTGCCTGATTGGGGCCAGGGAGAGACACAGGAGCTTGGCCAGCCAGGGAAGGACCGAGAGAAGAGGCGCCAGGGTATGTCTGACCTAACTTGCTAAGTCCCAATAGGCCAGACCCCAGCAGCAAGCTAACCTACCAGTTGGAGTCTTCCCCTTGGTGGTCAGGGAACATCATACCAACTGGTTGAATGGTCAACTGTCTGCCCTCTGCTGGTCAGTGCACATCATAGCGAGCTGTTGAGCAGCCTTAGCATATCATTAGCATATTATGCTTTGATTGGTTGAACAGCTGACCAGACGACCAGACACTTAGCATATTAGGCATTTATTATATTGAATGAGCATGTCTCATGCGATATTTGGGATGTGTTTATAATAAAAAAGTATGTACTAAAATTCACATTGTTTAAATTCACTGAGTCCATTAATATGGGTTTCCATTTTTCTGTAGAGCAAGCTGTGTTCTTTACTGTGGACAAATGATTTGTGGTAAAATAGAGACTAAAATCCAAGAAACACTAAAGAGCAAGCAAGAAAGTAAAAAAAAAGAAATGCAACATTATAATGTGAACAAACAGGGAATATAATTGTAATAGTTGCATCTCACACAGGCCAACGATGAATATGTAATGCTGGAAAATTCTTTTACAATTGGGTTTTACCCCAAGTTCACAATATTACACTGACTGGAAATCCCTCTTCATACAGAGAGTCTTTCAGCAAGAGAAAAGAAAAATTAGTTTTCATTTTTAAAAAAAGTACCATAGAAAGAGAAAAAGATTTGGCAAAGGCAACACAATAACGAGTTGTGGAAAGACATTACAAAGTCAGAAGAGCTGGGCAAGTATTCATTTGACCACAGTATTAATAGGATAAATTGCTTCCGACTCTTAAAAGATAATGAGTATGCCAATTATTTTCTCAGGGCATAGGAGCAGGACCAGGAATTACCATTGTTTTTAGATGTAATACCAATAAGCTGAACAACTCAAATATGTCATTCTCAAGCAGTTGTTCTTATTTGAACAAAGAGATGTTAATCACAGGTGAGTCTTGCCAGTGGCTCCAATCACACAAGTCAGGGTTCATTGGCAGTTCAAGCATGATGCTCTCAAATTAAATTTGGTATTAATGAGGTACCACAATAAGGAGACTTGTGGCAACCATAAATCTTTTGATTTCCACGTCACTTGTTTATTTGTCCTTGTTGACTGAGAGCACATATTTATTATGCTTTCAGGGTAAATAGATGCCAGAGATGGAGGAAGAGAGAATTGATTCATGAACATGGGTTGCTACGCAGTAGGTCTTTTGACATCATAATAATTGCTATTTCTTTCATACGTTAAGAATAATTTCCAGGTACAAATATTACATCCTGTTCAAATCTATTAAGCTTTCAGAAGAAGTAACACAGGATTTTGGGTGGTATCACCATTCTTCTGAAGTTCTTTTGATGTTTTTATTACTGTTTTATTGCTGCTTGTTTGGGGGCTTTTAACCTGGATTTTTATTTAAAAATATTTTTAATTTACAAAACAGTTGAAAGAAGAGAACAATAAATACTGTTTATCTAAATTCATCAAAATATTAACATTTTCATTTTTCTCCCTTCTTTTTTTTCTATATCTGGGATAATCATTTTTTACATAAGAATATCTAATCTAATAAAAGAGAAACATGCAAATTGGTGTCACTCCACTACACCCCAAGCCACATCCACCAGCCAATCAGAGCAACTATATGCAAATTAACTCAACCAAGATGACGGCTGGCAGCCGCAGGTGCTGGAGCAAGCAAGAGGCTTGGTTGCCCTGGTGATGGAGGAAGCCAAGCTTCCTGGCTGCCCTGGCCAACTGTGGCCTCCATTCAAGGCAACAAAGTTTCAATTATAGAAGATAAATAATAGAAGATAAATAAATCCCAGTTCCTGCTTCCAGCCAGCCTCGCTGGGAGCTTGGGTCGCTGGGGGCCATGGCCAGCCTGCAAACAACCATCAGCCCCTCACCCAGGATGGCCACACCCTCATTGGGTGAGGGTCCCTGCTGGGGGGCTTGGCCAGCTTGTAAACAGCCATCAGCCCTTCACCCAGGATGGCCTCACCCTCATGGAGTGAGAGTCCCCACTAGGGGGCTTGGCCAGCCTGCAAACAGCCATCAGCCCCTCACCCAGGCTGGCTAGGCACCCCAGCAGGGGCCCCACCCTGAAGGGGCTGTGGCCAGCCTGCAAACAGCCATCAGCCTCTCACCCAGGCTGGCCATATCCTCATGGGGTGATGTCCCCACTAGGGGGCTTGGCTAGACTGCAAACAGCTATCAGCCCCTCACCCACCTAGGATGGCCAGGCATCCCAGCAGGGACCCCCACCCTGAAGGGGCTGTGGAGTACCCGCAAATAGCCATCAGCTCCTCACCTAGGCTGGCCAGGCACCCCAGCGGGACCCCTACCCTGATCCTGGACACCCTTCAGAGCAAACCAGCCAGCCTCCACCTGTGTATCAGGCCTCTATCTTATATAATAAAAGGGTAATATGCAAATTGACCCTAACAGCAGAACAACTGGGAATGACTGGTCATCATGACACACACTGACCACCAGGGGACAGATGATCAATGCAGGAGCTGCCCCCTGGTGGTCAGTGTGCTCCCACAGAGGGAGCTCTGCTTAGCCACAAGCCAGGCTGATAGCTGCCAGCACAGCGATGGTGGTGGGAGACTCTCCAGCCTCCTCAACAGTGCTAAGGATGTCCAACTGCAGCTTAGGCCTGCTCCCCACTGGCAAGTGGACATCCCCTGAGGGCTCCTGGGCTGCCAGAGGGATGTCTGACTGCCAGCTTAGGCCCGTTCCCTTGGGGAGCGGGTCTATGCCAACAGGTGGATATCCCCCGAGGGGTCCCAGACTGCAAGAGGGCACAGGCCGGGCCAGGCTGAGGGACCCTCCTGAGAGCACAAATTTTTGTGCACCCGGCCTCTAGTCCTATATAATATAATCCTAATATGTAAATTGACTGACTAGGGGAAAGACTACCTGCTATGATGCACACTGGCCACCAGGGGACAGACGCTCAATGCAGGAGCTGCCCCTTGGTGGTCAGTGTGCTTTCACAGAGGGAGCGCCGCTCAGCCAGAAGCTGGACAAGCTGTTCCTTACCGCTGCCTCAGAGGTGAGAGAGCCTCCTGCCACCACTGCTGCTCTCACTATGAAGCGTGTCGCTCAGCCAGAAGTTGGGCTCATGGCTGGCGAGTGCAGCGGAGGTAGTGGGAGCCTTTACAGCCTCTGCTGCAGGTGGGAGGTAAAGAGCAAGGAGTCCTGGACTGAAAGAGCCCCAGACTGTGAGAGGGATGTCTGACTGCCAGCTTAGGGGGGAATTGGGTCTAAGCTGGCAGGTGGATGTCCCCCGAGGGATCCCAAACTGCAGGTAGGCCAGACTGAGGTACTCCCTGAGTGCACAAATTTCATGCATCGGGCCTCTAGTATACATATCCTATCTAATAAAAGAGTAATATGCAAATTAGGCATCACTCTGTCACAAAGATGGCTGCCCCATGTCCACAAGATGGTGGCACCCATAGCCACAAGATGGCGGCGCACAGTCTGGCTCAGTCCTGCCACTGAAGTGGTCAAGCCTATTAGCCAGGCTGGTGGTAGGAGAGGCAGGGGGCCTGAGGGGCGGAACAGGTGACAGAGGGAATTGGGGGGCCTGTGCCCAGGCCAGAGGCCTCAGGCATGGGCAAAGGCAAAGCTGGTGATCAGAGGGGGCAGGGGCAGAGCCGGTGATTGGAGGGGTATGAGAGTGCCCTAACCAGGCATAAGGCCTGGGCCAGAGGCCTCAGACCTGGGCAGGGGCAAGGCCAGAGATCGCAGGGGCCTAAGCAGGGGCAGAGCCGGTGATCGGCGGGGTAGGGGCAGAGCCTGCGATCACAGGGGTCTGGGCACCAGTGGAGCTGGCAAAGCAGGGTCTGGGGGTCCTCTGTCCTGGCCTGCAGCCTTGGCCAGAGGCTGCCAGTGGGGCAAGGGCAGAGCCGGTGATGGCAGGGGGCAGGATCAGAGCCGGGGATCACAGAGGCCTGGGCTCTGTGAAGCCGGCAATCAGAGGGACTTGGGGATCTTCTGCCCAGGCCTGCAGCCTTGGCCAGAGGCTTCAGGCCTGGGCAGGGTCAGAGACAGTGATTGCACGGGTCTGGGGGTCTCCTGCCCAGGCCTGCATCCTCGGTCAGAGGTTACAGGCCTGAGCAGGGGTGGAGTTTGGATTGGAGGGGAAGGGGTAGAGCCGGTGATTGGAGTGAACTACAGAGGAAACACCTTTTTTTACCGCTCATTGGCTAAGCTTCCTGTATACCGCTGGTAATATTCTTAGTAACTTGGGTAATAAGAATCCAAAGAGGCGATCTAGGATTTTTCCACCACACTCCTAGAGAAAAAAAAATGAAAGTCCACTGCTGGAGGGCTAAGAAATGTCATATCCTGCCCTAGCTAGTTTGGCTCAGTGCATAATGCCTCAGCCTGCTGACTGCAGGGTCTGGGTTCAATTCTGACCAAGGGCATGTACCTAGGTTGCAGGCTCCTCTAAATATCAGAAGTGCCAAGCAGGCTCAGCTTTTAATCTCATTGGGATGAATTTTCATTCTGTTCTACTTAATTTTGGCCTCATAATAGTAGGGGTACAGCATCCAAGATAGCAAGTAGCCAAATAATGAGACATTCGACAGATGAATGGTTTGGACATTCCCAGCCTAAAAGGTCAAGTCAAAAAACAATTTAGAAATCAGTCATGTATGCCCTGTTGAGTTCCCAGGGCAATTTTTTTTCTGTTGAAACCTAGATAAAGTTATATAGTGAAATGATAATGGCATTGACTTCAAGAGTAGCCTTAGATTGGTTTTAAAAATTGTTAAGTCACTATTTGACCTTCAACTTTGAAGATCTCAATATAATATGTATAGTGCTATATTCTACATGATTTATATATTTCTGAGCACTTTCACACACCTTTCATTAATAGTACTATTACAGAAGTTTTACATACACAAACAGTATGTACTCAACAACAGTACTATTTACAGAAGTTTTACATACACAAACATGGAACTAATATTTTATGGAATCCATGTGTATACTGAAGTAAGGGGAGTGCATCAAATACCTTGTGCAATCCGTGGCCATATCTTTGCTCAGGTGGCTGTAGCTATTAGCTGTGGCAAGAATAGAACCTCTGACAAAATGGCACACCTCAGCTGTCTTTCCCTTGCTATCTAGCCCAGGCTCCTCTACCTACTGAGATTCTGAGCTAAGCTGGTCATGTGCAAGCCAGGAGCAATCCTTTGATTGACAAGGGATAAGGAAGTGGTAAGTAAGCACTACCCTTTCCCATCCCTGAAGGCATTTCTGAGGCACATCCTGTACTGCTTCAGGGGGCCTCGGCGGCACTGAGCCTCAGCTGTCCCTGCCCAGCTGCCCCTGCAGCCCCAGCCATTTCCTTAAAATGCACCGTTGGTGTGGCTTCCTTCCTTCCCTATTTTGCTCCTCCCGATTGCCATGCCTACTTTGCTTTATTAGATTTGGTTACAGTAGTTAATTAATAAGTACATCAAGAAAAGTCATATACCAGGGGAACCATTCATCAAACCCTTGTCATAGGACCTGCTTTAGCGGTATCTAAGGGATATCAGAGAGTTTAAGTAACTCATACAAAGAGTTAGTTACCATTGGAGTTATAAAGCAGCTCTTCTGTCACCTTATGGGATATGGATTAAAAGCATTGGATTCACCTGGGTTTGAAACTAGCTGAGACATCTTGAGACTGTGCCTTGACTTTTTTGAGCCTCAATTATTAAATGGGAATGTTAATAAAAATAATCACAATGGCCAACCGTTATTGAGAGCTTCCATATGTAGACTCTGTTTTAATACTTTATGTAATATATATATATATATATATATATATATATATATATATATATATTCACCTACTAACCCTCACAATAACTTATGAGATATATGCTAATATTATCATCATTTTACAGAGGAAATAACCAGGGTACAGAAAGGTTCCTGCGCACAAAATCACAGATCAAGTGGCACTTCAGATAATCAAGCCCCAGACAAACAAACCCTAGGGCTCACACACTTAATTACTATTCATTAGCTTTACTATTTTCTCATGGATTCATAATAAAATGCAATAAAAAATAAAGCATTTAGTACAGTGCCCAGTGCAAAAGAAGTGCTTACAAATATTAGCTTGAAAAAAGAAAAATACTTTTTTTAAAGGTTCGAATCCTCATGAAAAAACTGACAACAAATATTATTTTTCCGTCCTTTTATCTTTGTTTCTCTAACTTCTTTTCTCAGACTCTCTTCCATTAAAATGTTACTGCTCTTCCATCTCTCTGACTCGCTGATGTTTTACGTTTCCTTGTTCCTGGTCCCCATTCACCTTCTCCAGCTTCTCCACATTCAACCGAATTTTTCTCAATTTCAAGGCCACTACAAATCAGTATGAGAAACATCAGATATAGTTTATTTTCATGACATCCCCTTCAGAATGTCACCAGCATAAATTTATGTGGCATTTGCAACAAAACACCCCAAAATACTTGCACAGTCATCACTATTTTTCAGACCCTTGGAAATGTAAATGAAGGCTTCAGCGATCTAGAGAAAGCAAAACAAGGATCTCCCTGGCAATGTGGATGCTGCCTACAATCTGAAGCACAAGCCAAAACAGCAAAAAAAATTAAATAAACACTTTATTTGATTCATTGGCAAGATCTTCTCTTCCTTGTAAATTAATAGTCTAAATGCTAACTCACTTTAACTTTTCCTCATAAATGATACCACTGAGGGTAATTTGCATATGCAAAAGAGTCACACAGGGAGCTTTAATTATAACACTTGACAACTTCTCTGATTACTACATTTTTCAAGGCTGCCAAGAAATGTTGAACTACAGTCTTGACTTTTTTCCCCTGGTGGAAGAACATTGCTTATAGAAATCTGAATGATTGTGGTGATCACTAGTCAGACATCAGCAGGCAACAAACAGATGGCCCCACTTTGTTTCTGAAGGCAACCTTGAATTATCCTAAGTTTTAGGAAAGCAATATTTACAGTGACTTGACTCTTCTTGGGGATTAAGCAGGGTATGAATTAATTGAACTTAGTTTAACTATGTAAGCTATTTCCCAATGAAGAAACATTCCCAGATACTGTTAGTAAACTTACAATTTACTATCTCCCATTGAGTAAATTCTTCAAAGTGGTTAGCATATAAACATCTCCAAGATTTGCAGTAGTTCCTCTATTTCTGTGGCAAGTAGCTGTTTGCTCTGATTTTTGGACAGTGGTTAATTAGTGGAATATTCATCTACACATCAAGACATCTTAATGTATCCATACTTCACACTGAAACATTCCCAATCTGAAGAGTTTACACATGGCTTACTCTTTCAGTCGTTGCTTGTTTCATTAAGAAATTGAAGGAAAAGCAAAATTCTCATGGTTGGTAGGACTCATATATTAAAGGTATGTATGTTTGTCTAAAGTCCATGATGTGCATTTCCTTGTGTCTTAGGCAATACTATTCTCAGGCTAAATACCAACCTCAGTGATAATCGTATTAATATCTAATTTTGATCTTGTGTGGGGGTTTTTAGTTTAGTTACCTCAACTGTTTTTTAGTTAACTCGCATGTTAAACATGCTGAAACATTGTGTCCTCTATGGCCTAATACTTGAAGAAACTGTACCATAGTTTAATATACAATGGAATAAAATTCAAAAGGGGAATTTTTAGCACCATTTTAATAGAGCACTCTTGGTATAGGAACCAAAATTATTAGCAATGTTTCTTTTGCTTGTTTTAAAAAACTTCATTTTCAGCTAGTAGTTACATCTCTAAATAGATTACACACTGTCTGCTCAGATAGAAGAGCACACTTAGCTTTCTTAACATTCAAATAACACTCCCTCTACTCATCACCACCAAAGTCCACTGTCAATCCCAGAACCTATTAAATGAACTACAGAATCTTTGCTGGTTTCAGGTTCTCACAGAAAAAGCAAGTCTGTGGGAGCATTTCACTAATTTGATCCCACTATTACACAGAATATTCTTATATTCCAGAATTTACCTACAAAAATTTTAAAGAGATTCTTTTCTGTGAGCCTGTGAATTAGTCATAATGAAAACTTTCAGGGATAAAAGAGAGTCCTACAGGAGGGAAGACCTGAGTGTAAGGGACTATTTATTGCTTGGTAAAGTTTAAAAAGAAAAAGCTCCAGTTAGGGACACACCATCCTTTGGCCATGGGAAGTTCCATTTACTGTAGTTCAAAAACAAGAAAGGGGCTACTTGCAAAACCCAGTTGAAGATGGTAACAATTCAAGAGGAAATTCCATTAAGGGAGGCACTAGCACCAAAGTTAAGTGAGGATCTAAGTGAGTAGCCAACATTTGAGGTAAAAAACAAAACAAAACAAAAACAACAAGTCATTAAGCAAGGGTGTCAGGAATGGGCACAGTGAGCAATCAGCTCAGAGGACACCTGCTCACCAGGTATGAACATCCCCACTGGTTCTTAAAGAACTACCATGGAAATGGCGCCTGGTGGGAAATAGCAGGAGAGATTAAAGTCTTCCTTTCTGAAGCTTTGATGGCTATCCATAGCCTTGTACTACCCAGAATCGCCCTGCACTACTGGAAGGCATGCAGTTAACAACTGAGAATGGCATTTCATAAATTTATTTCTCCATTCTAGAATGCTGTCATTTTAAAGGAACATTCTAAGTAGGCCTTATAGTTAATTCAGAGCAGGGGGACCTACTAGATGTCAATATGCTATTCTCACATATATTCATAATGCTGACTCTGCCTCTCTCTGTACCACCTTCCCCCCAACACCATCATTACCAGTGACATTACTAGGAACCATCATCAATATTATCAAAAGTTACCAAAAATTTAATTTTAAGCTCAAAATGTTTTCAAAGGCTGTCAAAGTTTCTGATGCTGAGTGATCTAAGCTAATCCTTCTCAAACTATAATATGCATACAACTCCCTTGGAAGATCTTACTAAAATTCTGTGGTGCTTGAGTGAGACTGAGATTTTGCATTTCTGACACATTCTTGGGTGATGTCAAAGCTGCAGATCTATGAGCACACCACTGAGTTCCTTGGTAACTAAGAACTCTTATAATTGTTCAGTAGTCCTGATGCTTCTTTAGATTAGAATTCAGCCTAGAACCAAATCAAATCCTCCAAACAAGAGTTCTCAAACTGAGACCCTGGGTCTCCAGCTCCAGCAGACTGCCTTGGTGCTAGTCCCAGCTCTTCTGCTTCTTTCCTGTGTAATCCTGTGTACTGAATCTCTCTATGCCTCCATTTTATCATCTTACAGAACTATATAAAATATAATCTGGCTCACCAGGTCATTGTAGGGATTGAAATGAGTCAGATAATGTGCCTCCCATAGTGCTAAAGCATGGTAATCAAACAGTAAAGGTTAGTTATCCTTAGAAGACCCTAGGATGAAACTTCAGGACAATCTATGAGAATACTGAAATGATTTCTAAAATATTCTATGTGTTTGTTTATTTCACCTAGAGAGGGTCCATGTTTATAACTGGATTCTCAGTGGAATTCATAATCCCAAGAAGTTTAAGAACCATTGATTAAGACTAACAATGGGGCCCAGAGCTGCCCTGGTGTCCACACTATGGGTTTAAGGAAAAGGCACATTTTGGCCTAGCACTGCAATAAGTCAAACCCCACTGGGTTGGGGGAACAGGCATAGGAGGAGCAGACAATAGACTAATGTCTTGCCACTTTATAATTAGTGTTGCTATCACCATAATCTTGTGGGTTTTATCCATTGAGAGAAAGTTCTCCCTGGAACTCCTATGCTCCAAGAGCATAAAACAATGCAGCGGGAAAACTCTGTCAGGCCACCAATGACCTCACAGAGGTGACATATTCATTTTTTAAACAGTATCACATGCCTGAGCAGCATGCCCTATCCAACAGGCCCCAGGGGGACAGTTCTGTCACAGCATGTCACAGAGCTATGCACAGAAGAAGAGTGATAGCACCACACCAAACATGTCCTGACTGCTTGGAAGCAGTCCGTTGTGAACAGGTAGGCAGAAGACACAATCCCATTGTTTCTGAAGAACTTAAGCACTTACAAAGGCTAATGTCACATACCGAAAAGAACAGCCAGAGATGATGGGAGAAAAGTCAAAACACAGCCATGACAAATTTATAAACAATAATCAGAGTTGAGAAAGCCGTGTTAGCTAAAGCAGATGTGAGAAAAACAATACTTTAAAAACCATACTTTGTCAGTCTCCTACCTTACTGTTTAGTAGGCAAAAGAAGCCCACTTTCAGAAAAGATAGAGAAGAAAATGTTTAAAGTATGTAGCATGGCAAAGATGTGAAGGCACTGAAATAACATTCAAAATACTCATTTTAGTGCTACAACTAGTTTAAGTCAATCCATATATTATAGAATATATTAAAACTTAAGATTGTGAAGTATGGCATATGAAGACAAATATGTATGCAAAATATAAGTCCTTCAGCATTAAAATAAAGTATATTTATTAAACATAGTTATGAATTCTTATGAATTCTTAAGATGAAAAACTGGTTTTCACATATATACATCCACATTCCCAAAAGTAAACTTGATTTTAAATTATACAAGTAAAGATTATGCTATAAAAGTTCACTAAAAAGTGTACAAAATATAATCCTTTTGTCAGAATTCCAGCAACCAGAGTATCATAACAGGTTACATGAAGATTGATACCATAAAAATGATTTCTACTTTCAGTTATAAGACCCAACTTCAATATTTACAAAAATGACTATAGAATCATCCTAATAGCTGATGCAATTTACTAAATTAGATACTTTGCTGAATTTGTAATAAGTTTTAAGTCACTATGAATGTCATAATTTGAATAGTTGATACTAAATCCCAAGGTTATATTATTTTTGTGTAAGAAATAATCACACTAAAAAAAAGAAAGAATTACACTAAAATAAAATTATTTTATAAATTTGGAAATTATACTTTTTTCTTCTTAATCATAAACTATATCTCATATCCCAGTTAATTTTATATTTCACCTGTTTATAAAAAAAATGTGAAACTTTAAAACTGATAGAAGAAACATAAGGGAAAAGCTCCAGGCATAAGATTTGGCAGTGATTTCTTAAATATGACCCCAAAAGCATAGACAACCTACAAAAATAGACAAATTGGACTACATCCAACTTTAAAACATCTGTGAAGCAAAGGAAACAATCAACAGAGTGAAAAGGCAATCTATGAGTAAGAGAAAGCATTTGAAAATCATGTATCTGATGTGGGGTTGTTATCTAGAATATCTGAGGAACGTCTATAGCTCAACAACAAAGAAACAACAATAATTTTAAAATAGGCAAAGGACTTGAACAGACAATTCTCCAAAGAAAATATACAAATGGCCAACAAGCATATAAAAAGAAGCTCGACATCACTAAAGGAGAGAATTTGCAAATTACAACTACAACAAATGTAATTTCACACCCAAGAATGGCCAATATTCAAAAACAAAAACACAAATGACAAGGATGCAGAGAAATTGGAACCTTGCGTGCTCTGCGTGGAAATGTAAAATGGTTATGGAAAACAGTGTGGCGGTTCCTCTAAAAATTCAGAATAGAATTATCATAAGACCCAGCAATCCCACTTCTGAGTATATATCCGAAAGAATGGAAAGCAGGATGTTAAAGAGATATTTGTATACTCATATTCATAGCAGCATTATTCACAATAACCAGGAATAGAATCAACCTATGAATATCCATTGACACTTGAAAGCATGAACAAAGTGCAGTATACACATACAATGAAATATTGTGCAGCCTTAAAAAGAGAAGGAAATCCTATGACACGGGTGGTATAGAATTTCATGTTTGTAAGATGAAAAAGTTCCAGAAATCTGTTGCTCAAAATTGAATATACTTAACATTACTGAACTATACACTTAAAAATTATGAAGGTGGTAAATTCAGTGTCATGTGCTTTATCACAATTTAAAATATATATATTATGCCTGAGTCCTAGCTACAGAGACTATCATTTAGTTTATCCGGCATGCAAACTGGACATTGTGATTTTTTTAAAGCCCTTATCCCTCGCCACAGTGATTCATACTGCTCTACGGAACCATGGGCCTGATGTTGTCAGATCTTCTGATATTTTCAAGAAAAGCTAGAATCATGATTTTTATGTAAACATTTCTGATTTTTTTTAATGCTATCAACTAATTTTTAAAATGCTGTGCAAACCAAACAGCACTGCTCTAGGCTAGTGATGTCTAAGTTCCCTTCTAATGTAAAATGTCTGTGGATCAAAATTAAGTTTTGTGTGTTTCGGTAGCTGTCTCCTGGCCAGGTGAGTCTGCTCTGACTTAGAAACTTCTCTCCATGGAATGCTCATCAATAAACTGGGTCACTCCCCACATCGAGGTGACACAAGAGGTCTATCAAGGCTGTGAATCCTCGGCACCATGTGGGTTATCGCTTTGGTCAGTAAAATAGATTGGGGGTCTTTGAACAGCTAGTTCACGCAGAGAACCCTGTTGTTTAAGTTGAAGGTTTACCTGGACTCCTAAATACATTTACCATTCAAAGGCTGAATTGCTTTGAGGTAAGCAGGACTGGGGAAGGGGAAGTGAATGTCTGAGAACCATTTCCTATCCCATCAGGAGGTTTTTGTGTCCACAAAGCCTCTACGGAGGTTCAGAGGAAAAGCCTCAGGAGCTGGAGGAGGGATAGCAAGCTGAACCTCTGCATCCCAAAGAGACCAGTGGCTGCTCTCCCTGCTCTTATCAGCTACACTGAGCGCCCACTTAAGCTTGTGTTCACAAAAGGGGTTCAACAGCTTTAAAAAAAGGAAGTTTAAAATCCTGACCTAGATTAGAGTAGTTAGTATGCTCATTCATTTTTCAGATGACACCAACAGAGATAAGAGATAAAACTAACTGAACAAATAGAAAATATAAGTACCAATGAATAGCGAAAAAATAGATGGGGAAAAAGGTGGGAGGGACTCTGAGGCTGTCAAGCAAACTCAATAAAATGTTATTGTTAGAACAGAACTCCAGTTCAGGAAAGCATAAGTGGAAGTCAGTGTGGGGATGTGAGACCCCTAGCCCCACAGCTTGCTTGCTGACCCTCCGCATGGAGCAGCACTCGGGCTGGGCTTCAGTGTCTGCAAAAGTGAGAAGCTTGTTTAGCAGTGAAGCTAATTAGAGGTCTATAATGCCAAGTTTTACATAAGAGTAAAGTAACCAAGATTATTCTGCCAGAATAAAAACACCATGAAGAGATTTAATATTGAAAGGCAAAGGCTGCAGAGGCAGAAAAAGAAAAAAAATAAATCAAAATGCAAAATTTTGTGCATCAAAAGATGGTAGAAACAAGAAGAGGCTACCAATAGAATGGAAGAACATATTTACAAATTATAAACAGCTTCTACAACTCAATACCAAAAAACTGGCAAAGGACTTAAATAAGAATTTCTCCAAAGAAAATACACAAATAGCCAATAAGCACATGAAAAGATACTTTACAACACTAATCATTAGGGAAATATTAATCAAAACCACACTGAGATAGCAATTCACATTCATTAGGATGGCTATTATAAAGAGAGAGAGAGAAAAAAAAAAGATGTGGAGAAATTGGAACTCTTGTACAATGCTGGCGGGAAAATCATCTGAGAGCGGCAAATCAAAACAACAATGTGGTATCATCTCACACCTGTCAGAATGGCTATCATCAACAAATCAACAAATGACAAGTGCTGACGAGGATGCAGAGAAAAAGGAACCCTTGTGCACTGCTGGCAGAGAACAATATGGAGTTTCCTCAAAAAACTAAAAATGGAACTCCCATTTGACCCAGTGACCCCACTTCTAGGACTATATCCCAAGAAACCAGAAACACCAATCAGAAAGGATATATACACCCCTATGTTCATAGCAGCACAATTCACCATAGCCAAGATTTGGAAACAGCCTAAGTGTCCATCAGCAGATGAATGGATTAGAAAACTATACATCTACACAATGGAATACTATGCTGCTGTAAAAAAAGGAATTCTTACATTTGCAACAGCATGGATGGAACTGGAGAGCATTATGCTAAGCGAAATAAGCCAGTCAGAGAAAGATAAATATCACATGATCTCACTCATTTGTGGAATATAATGAACAACATAAACTGATGAACAAAACAGATCCAGAGACAGATAAGCATTGATCAGATTGTCAAACCTCAGAGGGAAGGTAGGGGAAGGTGGATGTAAAGGGGAGAGATCAACCAAAGGACTTGTATGCATGCATATAATAAGCCTAACCAATGGACAAAGACACCAGAGGGATGAGGGCATGAGTGGGGGCCGGAAGGGAGAAAGGGGGACAATGGGAGGGATAAGGACACATATGTAATACCTTAATCAATAAAGAAAAAAAATTTTAAATGCTGGTGGGAATGTGAAATAGTGAAGCTACTATAGAAAACATAGCAATTTGTCAAAAAATTAAAAATAGAATCACCATATGATCCAACAATTTCACTTCTGGATATAGACCTAAAAAGAACTGAAAACAAGGACTCGAAAATATATTTGTCCTCCCATCTTCATAGCAGCATTATTCACAATAGCCAAAAGGTGAAAGCAACCCAAATAAGTGTTCATCAATGGTGAATGGATAAACAAAATGTAGTATAGGTCACCCGCTAAGCACATTGGTGGTGGGGAGAATATAACTACCATGTCTTCTGGTGTTTTGCCAAAACCTCAGATGTGTGGCCTTCTAGCCAAGTGTCTGAGGTTTCATAATGTTGGAGCCATCATTGTATCCCTGGAGGTTGCAGCTTCCTATGAGTTTGGTGTAGCTGAACCAAGAAAGAAGGCATATGCAGATTTCTACAAAAAATCGTGATTCCACAAAAGATTTTGAGGAGATGAGGAAGGCTGGTAGCACAAAGTGGTCTTAGAATGTAAAGAATTTCTTTGGTTGAATTCCATGGAAGTTTGTCACTGACCTGTGTTCTTGAACTATGAAGCATGAATATTTGAGCTAAGGAATAGTTTCTCTTGATAAATAAACAATGAAATACTATGGACAATAAAAAAAAATGCAGTATCAACAAACAGTGGATATTATGCATCCACATGCTACAATGTGGATGACTCTTGAAGGCATTGTGGTAAAATAAGCCAGTCACAAAAGGACAAACATTATATGATTCCACTTATATAAAATACCTAGAACATTCAGATTCATAGAGACAGAAAGTAGAATAGCCAGGGGCTGGGGGAGAGAGAACAGAGGAGTTATAATTAACGGATAAAGAGTTTTTATTTTTCAAGATGAAAAATTTCCTGGAGATTAATAGTAGTGATGGTTACACAATGTGAATGCCACTGAACTGTAATCATTATGAAATTGTTAAAATGGTAAATTACATGTTATATATATTTTACCTCAGTTTAAAATATTTTAAAGACAAAGACTATGAGAATCCTGCAAGAATGTTGGCCCACATGCTTAGGGAGTCTCATGAGACACCACCACTAAGGACTTAACAAATTTCCTCTTCACGATGTATTCCACTTTGCTTAGTAGATATGAGGATCTGTGATCAGCTCAAGGTGAACTCTGAGTGTACCTTCTATGGCAGGACTGATTATAAGGACTTTGACTTAGAGGGGGAAATCAATGGAAACAAGAAAGCAAGCTTAAAAGGACTGGTTGGAGCAAAATGAGATGAATAGGATAAATGAACATTTCAAGCCAAAAGCGTTTCAGTGAACCTGATGATTCTCATACATTATTAGCAATGCAACTTAGACACCAAACTAGTTATCATAACCAGGCAGATCAAAGTCAACTGGTACAGTTTGTGAGAATGAAGTCTTTAGATTACTAACAGCACAAATGTATAGGTACTAGGGATTGTTTATCAGACACTGAATGTAATATAGAGAAAAAATCAAGCATCTCCTTCTGAAACACACAAAATTGCTTCTTGGTGCTAAAACAATACTATGGTTTAGGATAGCAATGATTTTACACAGTTTGGAATACTGGTAGTTCTGGCCCCACTTGCTCTGAAAAAAAAGTGAAGATTCACATTTTTTTTCCATCATCCCTGCTTCCGAGGGCTATGGGAACCTCACACTTACTTGGCATGGCCAGTTCCACCATTCAAAATGCTTAAAGGAATTGAAATATACTGGATAGTGAATATTGTGAAACTAACAATGAATAAAGAACATACCAACTTTGATGCTCCCATGAATTGAGAATTAATAGCAAATTAACAACAAATAAGAGAGAATTCCAACAAAATAAGCCAGGAAAAGCTGAAAATAAATTTTAGTTATAAATGTAAAGAACAGTTTTCAAGAAAACATTATGCCAATTTAACCTTCTGGCAAGGTCTAAGCATATAAATTTTCAACTATTGAAACAACCAATTTCAAGAATAGATACAAAGCTCCCAAGTTCATGGTGGTGCCAGAATAAGGTGACCAGATTTTAACATTGGTGAAGCGGGACACCATTGACCTGGGGGAGGGGGGGGGCGGGGGGGGGGTTCTTTTTTATTATTATTATTACTTAAAATATTACAAAGAGTAGTACATATGTCTCTTCCCCCTCCCTTGACCTTTCCCCGTCCTCCCCTAACCCGACTGGAGGGGTTCTTGATTAAAAATTTCGTCTGGAGCAACAAAAATTTTCATAGAACGCAAAAATAGCATTGTAATATATATTTTTAAATTTCAACGTAAATACCATTAAAAAATATAATAAATTTAAAAAAATACGTATAGTATTATTTTATTCTTTGGCATATTTCTCATTTGAGTGAATTTTTTTAGTAGATTGCTTTCGTTGTTTAAAAGGTCATGAAATTTTTCACAAGAATTTGTTAAATTGTATTTTGCACATAAAATGGCTTTCAAAGTCTCAACACTTAATTGTGATTTTTCTGATGTCCACACTTTATTTACCATAGAAAAAAACGCGTTCAGTCTCAGCGTTAGTTCCTGGTAAGGACAGCGCATTATTATTTTAATTTTAATTTTAATCCTATAATTCTTTCTAAATAATAACAATACTAACTTGTATTATTTTTCCTCTGAATTTGCCGTAATGTAAGTCGTGTCACTTTCAAGGCCGGCGCTAGACTTTTTGCCACCACTATAAAATATAAATAATATGAGTAACATCTGCTAAATTCAAGAAAATTTATGTATTTATGAAATAAATAAATTACTTACCTAAATTATCTGAATAGCTGATTTGTAATGACATCACTTGTTTAACTAGCTTACTAACACACAGTACGATGTATATCATCCAAGAGACAGTTACAAAATGTTTTCGTCCTTGCCAATCCCCCAAAAAATGCCATTGTTCATTAAGTCCAAACAATGGTGGTTGAATTCTAACAACTGATCAACAATGCCAACTTTGGTAAGCAGTTCTCGATAATCAGTTCTCAACAATTATTTGTTATTATTCAAGTTTAACATTATAAAGTTAACAAAAATAATATAAAACTCATATCCTGGCTAAATAGCCACATGGCCGCCGAAAACTGTATATTCCATTCCCTAGCTTGTCGTGCATTCTTTCCAAAAATTGGGACTTTTTTAAAATGCCGCAGGATGCGGGACAAATTGTTAAAAATCGGGACTGTCCCACTTTTGGTCACCTTGTGTTAGAAGTACAGAGGGGCCCTGCCTGGGGTGAGCAGTGAGGGAAGAAGATGAAGGCATGGGAGTAAGAACAGCAGAATGACACACAGGAGCTAACAAACTCCTTCAGCAAGCAGCCCCCCAATCCACTGGCAGCACAGTGGTACCCGAGCACCTGCCAACAGACCTGAAGCACATACCAGAAGGATATACTGTGTCCAAAGATATGCCAAGCCTCAGAAGCAAAGGTCGGTCCAAGTGGGCAAAATATAATTGACTTACGTGCTTTCTCTCTTTTTAATGAAGTTCCTCTTGGCCTCGAGTTGCTGGATGTCCACATCCTAACAGCCAAGCTCCGTTTCCTAGAGATGGCCATTTCGGTGTTTGGGGTTTAGACAAATCCTTACCTGCACAATCTAATTCACAACAGCCATCCACAAGGACCATTGTTTCTGCGTATCTGGCCTTCCTAACTCCACCTAGACAACTGCTATGTTTTCTCCCAGACACATCTACCAGTCCGCAGGAGCAGGACTTCTTGGGCGAGCAAGCGCTCACACTGTTTGTGTCTTGCCGATGACGTTTCCCTTGAACAGAGGTCGCTACGGCTTACTGAACTTTCTGTGTAGAATATAAAGAGGAATAAAACAACATTTTTGTAATCAAAGCTATATTTGTCCTTATGGCATAGCAATAAAGGAGAATAAACCATTCACTGGCTACCAAGTCTAAAAAGATGATGTTAAATTGTCCAGCTTTATGTTTCAGTGGTCTTTTTTTTATTGAGACTCAATCAACTTAAATTTGGTGAAACAGAGATAAAATTATGGGAACAGCAACTATTCCAACCCCTCAGAATGCCTGGACTTTTCATTATTTCATTAGCCTGAAAGTATATTAAGATGCAGGTCTATGAAATCCCATTTTCGCCCAAATCAAGGACTTGCTCTCTTTTTCTCCAAACTTTTTTAAAGAAAACAGTAGTGTTGGTACAGATCAGTCATGTGGAGTGGGGGTGCTTTTGTAATGAGATCCGGACCTGAGTCTTATCTGTACCACCAGCTATGTGACCTGATGTGAATTTATCCCACCGAGCCTCATTTTCCTGTCCGTAAAATGGTGCTGATAATGCTTACCTCCAACGCTTGTTGAGGGCATTATGTGGGGTAATGATGGCAACATCCTTCATACAGAGGCAGGCTCGTGGTGTTTTCAAAATTAAAGGTAAAAGAGAGTTAGGCGATTTCTGCCTTATTCTACATGTTCCCAGGAAAAAGGGAAGGATGGGGAGAGAAACTAAGAGAAGAAATATCACAGCACAAGGCACAGACATATTATAGATCTTCTAAGATCTGTATTATCTCCCTTCTAACAGAAACACAGAATAGATTAAAAGACCCATCTCATACAGAGAACAACCTGGTGGTTGCCAGAAGGGAGAAAGTTTGGGGAACTGGGTGAAAAAGGTGAAGGGATTGAGTACAGACTAGCAGTTACAAACACTCACAGGGATGTAATGTGCAGCATAGGAAATGCCGTCAATCATATTGTAATAACTATGTATGGTACCAGGTGGGCACTGGAAATGTTGAGGGGAACACTTTGTAAAGTATATAATTGTCTAACCATTGTGCTACACACCTGAAAATGAAAAATAATATTTAATGTAAGCCGTAATTGAAAAAGTTAAAACAATAAAAATCTCTTTAAAAAAGTAAATTACCCATCTCACAAAGTAGGCGTAGGCCTCCCACCCTAACGCCAGGAGTCCAAAGGGTTTCATTGTATTTAACTTGGACTTGTATTTAGACACATTCAGACTAAAAAATGAAATCATTGAACAAATTAAAAGGAATTTAAAGATGTCCCTTACTCCCAGACTCTAATATGTGAACTAAAGGATTTCCATATTTGTCTCCCCTTTCCACTCACTTTAGACTGGCATGTCTCCCTAGGAAGTATTTATCCTATCTGCCTCCCCTCTGTGTATGTTTGGGTGAGAAGAAAAAAAAGCATCTATTCATGTGTTAATCCAGTCTTTAGGTCCATTTCTCATTAGTTTTTCTCCCATCACATAAGAGAATGAAAGCTTCAGGCAAGCCTTGAGGAGTAAACTACAGCCAACTAGCAAATCCAAAACCAGTCCCATGTCAGCAATATGCCAATGAACCAGTGTTTATTTCTTGGATATTAGGAATGTTTGACGTGAAAATGAAAAGGAGCGTTAATCAGTTAATGCATCTGGCAGAGCAGCAACTGGAGGGTGAGGGAGGACAAGGCACTGAGTTCAGAAACCAAGGAGACATCATGGACAAACCAGGTCATTGCCTACAAGTTCCTTCTTCTCTCCACAAGTTTGAACTTCCTTTCTATCATTTAAGAGTACATCCCTTTCCAGCTCTGCAAGGCTTGGACGCCTCTAGTGAAATGCCAGCATAAGTGAAAATTTGGTAGCTTTCCACTGGCAGCACCTGTGCTGACAAATTGTACCAAGCTCAAGACAAGTTGAAGGCCTCACTCTTACAGATGAAACAGCTGGCCAGGCAGTGCTCATTAGCTAAATGGCTTCTGAAATCCCTGCTTGAGCTGGAAAGGAATTTCTGGAAAGGAAGCTAACTCTGAGCTTCCATGCCAGACCCATCTGTCATCTGAACAACTTTGTGGGAGGTGCCTGTTCTCTGAGTGACACAGAGAACAGTCTCTGTTGCCACTGCTCAGGTTGTTAAACATCATCTGACCCAGAACCAGAGTCATTTACCCAACATCCTCCTTCAAAAAAGAAACGCTGGGTTATTAACAATGAGGTTCAGTCCTGTTCCACTGAGAGGTGTTTCAGCTACACATTTATGTTACCTATTGAGAATAGATATTCTAGGTCATTGTATCTACTCTAGAAAGTCCGGGTTGTAATAAATTACTCCCAGAATTATTCCAGTGAGTATAAGCATATATTATATAGGTAGCATATTTTTCAAATTAAATGTTTTCTTTGTATGTATTGCCTGAAACATGCCCTAACTTCTCATGCAATTTTTAGTTATTAAAGTTATTTAATTTAACTATTTTTTCTTTTTTATTCATACCCACTAACAATCCCTGACCCTAATCCCACCCTATGCCAGGGATTCACAGTAAAAGGAAATAAGATTGCACATGGACAGAGCTTATGTTCACACGTGCTCTCCAAAACTAACAACCACATACTTGAAAATCAATAAAGATAAAAGGGACCCCTCCGTGCTACATGACTACCTGATCACACATTGATGTACTTCTACTCTCAGCCTTATCTCCCATTTCTAGGTCCTTTCTCAGCCTTTGGGAAAACTGAGTTTATCTTCTCAGCGAGCAAATGAAAGGGTTTAACTCATCTCTATGTCTTCCTCCACAGCACAAATCTTGCATTTCCAAGTCCAGCTACTTGTCTGGACTCCCCCTAACCCCCTCTGCTAAAGGGAATGAAAAGTTGTTGTGTTTTAAATCCCATGAGAATGAAATTGGATGCAAAAAAGCTACCCAAACTGGCAGACTAGAGTAGACTGTTTTGAATTTACTCTTGGGGCAAAAGGATTTCTTCAAATGATGGTCATTTAAAATGATAATCTAGAGGGAGAAACAAGATGGCGGCATAGGGTAGACACCGTAAATGCAGCTGTGAACAACTATTTCAGAAAAACCTCGAAAAGAACACACGGACACCACTCACACCCACAGGAAGGTTGGCTGAATGAAAATCCTACAACTAGAGAAGAGTCTGAGACTCAGAGGAGCAGCGGAAGCAAAGTACAGGGGTACGGAGGCGCGCGCACGGGGCTCGGGGAAGGGCTGGCGCCGGGGACGCGGTTCTTTTCCAAAACGGAGAGAGCCACAAGTCCCCAGCGGCTCTGAACTCCAGTTCCAAGCGAGTTTCTAAGGACCCAGACACCCAGAGAAGGGGGACTGACTGGCACCAGGAGGAAATCCAAAACGGGTTTCTCTCAGCGTTGCTTGCAGCAATTACCGTGGGACACAGAGACCTGGTGTCTCTCAGCG
>PVJC01024460.1:14931-25626 GCA_004026665.1 Murina feae | reverse complement strand
GCTCAAAAAAGAGAACAACATGCAGGGGAGGGCAAGAGTCTGAGAGATCAACATAGAGGGGGTGCCTGCTCCAAGCCTCCACGGTGTGCCTGGGGGCAGGTCCCCAGCAGGTAGACACACACAGGAGGACTGCTCCGAGCCTCTGATGGGGCTGGGGGCAGGTCCCCAGTGATGACACACACACACACACACACACACACACACACACACACAAAAGGCGCCTGGCAGACTGAGGCCATCATAGGACATCCACTGAGGGGTCCCAGACTGTGAGAGGGCACAGGTCGGGCTGAGGGACTCCCTCCACGCCGAGTGCACAAATTTTTGTGCACCGGGCCCCTAGTACCTTAATAAATAAAGAAAAAAGGAAAAAAAACACAAACTATAATTTAAGCAACAAGTAGAAGAGTATTTTGAGAATTTTAATGATGGAGAAGATAATTTATCATTGATCAGACTGTCAAATCTCAGAGGGAAGGTAGGGGAGGGTGGGGATAAGGAGAAGAGATCAACTAAAGGACTTATATGCATGCATATAGGCCTAACCAATGGACACAGACAACAGGGGGTGAGGGCATGAGTGGGGGAGATGTGGGGTAATGTGGGGATAAGGACACATATGTAATAACTTAATCAATAAAGAAATTTTAAAAAAGAGGATGTAGTGATTCTGAATTGTCATAGATTATCCATCTTACCCTATTCTGTGAAATGTAGTCAGATCTTTCTATAGAAATGGGTGATTATATTGCTGTCCTGCTTAAAACTCTTCAATAGTTTCTCATTCCTTTTAGGATAAAAAGAAATGTCTTAATATTGTTTGCAAGGCACTTATATAATCTTGCCCTAGCTTATTTCTCTAACTCATTTCTTAACTACCTTTAAAACCGCACAATTGGAATTGGAAACTCTAAGTAAAAAAAGTTATTATGTTACAGTATGGGTGAGATCAGGTTTGACCAGAAGGAGTGGAAGTTTGAATAACATTTAAAACTAAACAAAGAAACTTGGATTTGATGTGCAGGGAAATAGGTTTTTGAGTAAATGATGACTTTCAGGATGAGAAAGACTTAAGAAATTTGCATTTGGGATACTATTGCAAAGTAAGGTTGGCGAATGAAGAGACATATAACTAGGTCTTTAATACAATAATGATGATATAAGTTAAGAGGAGAGACAGACAGTGCTTGGTAACCAAGGGAATGGAGGACAAATGGGAAACCATTTCATAAACCTTTCAATGGCAAAATTAACTGTCTTGTGTAGTAGAATATATGGAGAGGAAGGAATCTATTTTTATGACATGTTTTTTTGTGAGCAAGGATGCAAATATAACTGATTTTGAAAAGTCTGAAGAAAAATGATAGATACATTAGATTTGAGGGGATACTGGAAACAAATCTGCTTATTCAGCTAAATAGTGTTCAAAAGTTTAATTATGCTAAGATTTTCCAGTTGGTCTGAATTATCTATATAATTGAGACACTTCACAGCTTCACTTTGCTCATATTAAAATAGTCCCAGAACTTAAAATTCCTTACATTACTCTTCCAATTCCGGAGCATCTTGTTAAGCAGAAAATATTCCCCATAGCACCAGAGTTTAAGTGCCTTCTCTCTTCTTTTATGGAACATGCACTCTTGACTAGTGGTGCTGTCAAAAGCTAAAGTGAAAGTTGCCAGGATTTGTGTCCTTCTTTGAAGTCTCCTTTCCACCTTTCAGAGAGATTCCACAATGTCATTTTAAAAAGAATCAACAGTTCAAACAAAGGGCTCAAACTTCGGAAAAAGGAGTTCCTAATTGATAAAGATGTTATCTATTTTTTTTAAAGTAAGTAAACACAACTTAGATTTACAGCAACATTATGAAGGAATGTTTTGAAGGGTTACAATTCTCTGGAACATTTGTTTATGAGATTAGATTAGTTTTATAAAAATGGAAGCATCCTTTGTATTTCTTCAGGATTTTACATTCTCATTCAGCATTTCCATAGGATATACATGATTTTCTTGGCCAAATAGCCCACAGTGTCCTATACTCTATGACAATGGAAATACTCAATAGCACTAGTAATAGGAAGTCACATGTCACATTCTTTCTGAGCATATAGTTAGTTCCAGTTTTCAGTTTCTGCATTGTTTGATAGCAAAATTCAACCTTAACAAAACAAGATGAATTAAAATTATATATATATATATCCTATATAATAAAAGGGTAATATGCAAATAGACCCTAACAGCAGAACCATTGAAAATGACTAGTCACTATGACACACACTGACCACCAGGGGGTAGATGCTCAATGCAGGAGCTGCCCCCTGGTGGTCAGTGCACTCTCACAGGCGGAGCTCTGCTCAGCCACAAGCCAGGCTGATGGCTGCCAGTACAGCGGTGGTGGTGGGAGTTTCTTCTGCCTCTTCAGCAGCACTAAGGATGCCTGACTGCAGCTTAGGCCTGCTCCCCACTAGCAAGTGGACATCCCCGGAGGGCTCCTGGGCTGCCAGAGGGATGTCTGACTGCCAGTTTAGGCCCAATCCCCTGGGAAGTGGGCCTAAGCCAGCAGGTGGATATCCTTCAAGCATTCACAGACTGCGAGAGGGCACAGGCTGGGCTGAGGGACCTCCAGCCCTCCGCTGAGTGCACAAATTTTTGTGCACCAGGCCCCTCTAATCCATATATATATATATATATATATATATATATATATATATATATATAATTTTATTCTCATCTTTTAATTAATATCATTCTTGCAAAATGCCTGTGAGACAGAGAAGACAAAGCTGAGTAGCCCCAATTACCAGATGAAAAAACTGAAGCTTAAAAATATTAAGTGACCATTCAGGAACTTAGGCCTTTTATGTCTGGAATCTGTGCATTTTCTGCCACATTTCATTTCTTCCTCTTACTCAGCAGTTCTATTATATATTAAAAGTGTCTTATTCTCTTTGGTGGATTTTCTCTTCAGGATTCCAGTTTTCTGGACTGTGGTGATAAGAAGAACATTAAAAAATCTATTTTGTGAGGAAAGCAATGTCCCATTTGGGAGGTGAGCTGAAAATGGATGCTCCATTATAGATTTCTTTGACACTTCCTGGGTCATTAAGTGAAATGTCTTCTTATCCACAGTATCTCATAGCATTACTCTTTAAGCATAGTATGACTAATATTGGGCAGCACACTCAGAGAAGAGTGTAATAAATGGAGCGATGTCAGGCATGCAAAGAAGAATCCTATTTTCTTTCTTTGCCTCCCCTGTCTACTAGTAGTCTTTGGAATTGTTCCATCCCTTGAGCTTAACAGTTTGATTCCTGCTAAAATGAAAATATCCTTGATATATGTCACAGTGGAAGCTATTTCCAGTCATTTACTATGAATGATTTTAGGTCCTTTTCTGATAGGGGAAAGGGGAGCATCAACAGATTAATCATCTTAAATGGGGAAAAATGAAGAACAATGGGAACAGAGAGAAGAGAATGTGGAACAGTGTCGTTGCATATCTGAGTCCACCATCTGCTCGAGTCCTGGACAAGGAGTCGCAGAATAAATTTACTAGCCTTGTTGCCATGGGCAAGTCATTGACTTCTTAATCAAAGTTCTCCTATTTGTAAATGATGGGTTAGGACTACCTGATCTGCAAGTTCTTTTCAGTTCTATAATCCTATTCATTGTTTCCATTTATTACATCCTCCCATGGACATGGTACCAAATGTGAATGATAAAAGTCAGTCCGTTTCTGCTTTCCTGAATATTAGCTAGGAAACAAAAAATAGTAATGAAATTTTGTGTATGAGCACATACACAAAAGAGTCTTCAAAAGGTGAAATGAGGAGAGCTAGCCATTAGCATTATTCATAAGCAGCTTTGTGTACATTCTTATAATGGAGCCATAAAGATTTGGCAAGGTACAGAAAACTGAAGGGGTATTTCCAGTATGCTATGCCTGATTTTTCATCGGGCTCTGCCCTGGAGGCTGCCAAAGGGTTGAATGAGACATCTGACCAGAAGGAAACAAGGTATGGCTCTTCCAGTCCACAGCACTCACTCTCCACTATTTTTCAGTGTGCCAGGGACCGTGACCACTGCTTGGGCTTCCCTAGACAGAGAACCTGGAGAATCAAATGCTGGGAAATATCAGAGAGCACTTTGTAAAGTATGTGATTGTCTAACCACTATGCTGTCCACCTGAAACTAATCTAATATAATAAAAGAGCGATATGCAAATTGACCGTTACCCGAGACACCTAAGCCACGCCCACCAGCCGATCAGAGCGGCTGTATGCAAATTAATCCAGCCAAGATGGAGGCCAGCAGCTACGGAGCTAGAGCAAACCAGAGGCTTCTGTTGCAACTGCCTGCCTAGGCTGGCTGAGCCTCTGCTCACGGCCACACCCACCAGCCAATCAGGGCGGCTGTATGCAAATTAACCCAGCCAAGATGGAGGCTGGCAGGGCGGCTCTGCACTGGGAGCCTCCGAGGCTGGCACAGCTGTGCCAGGTGTGTCAGCTCAGTGGGGGGAGGGAGGGGTCCGGCCTGGGGCCTCCTCGGGGCATCCAGGAAGAGCTGTCATGGGTCCACTGCCTGGCTCCACCCCCTGGGAGCCTCTGTAGGAAGTCCAGGAGCACCTGTCCTGGGTCCACTGCCTGTCTCCGCCTCCTGGGGGCCTCCCCGGGGCATGCGGGAGCGCAGGGGCCTCTGCGGGGTGTGCAGGAGCAGCCGTCCTGGGTCTGCTGCCTGGCTTTGCCCCCCGGGGTCTCCTTGGGGCATCCAGGAGTGCCCGTCCTGGGTCAGTTGCCTGGCTTTGCCCTGGGGGCCTCCCTGGGGGTGTGCGGGAGCACCCATCCAGGGTCTGTTACCTTCATCCGGCCCCCCAGGGGCCTCCACAGGGCGTGCAGGAGCATCTGCTGCACAGTGCGGAGAATCCGAAGCCAGTCCACTGCCTGGCTCCAACCCGGGTGTGTTTGCTCAGCAGCAGGGCCCCACCGAGGGATCCTGCACCAGTGTCCACCCCTGGCTTGCCACCCAGCTCTGCGCCAGGTGTGTCTCCTCAGTGGTGGGGGCCCACCAGGCATGTGCGATTATGGGCTCTCCAGTGGGAAACGTCCAGGCCTGCACTCACCAGCCCTCCCACCCCCCAGTGCATGAACCCTGAAGGGGCTGTGGGCAGCCTGAAAATGGTCCTCAGCCCCTCACCCAGGCTGGCCAGGCATGCCAGCAGATGAACATCCCCCCAGAGGTGTCCCAGACTACAAGAGGGCACAGGCCGGGCTGAGGGACCCCCACCCACCGAGTGCACAAATTTTTGTGCACCGGGCCCCTAGTATAAAATAATATCGAGTATCAACTGTAATTGAAAATAAAATTTTAAGAATGCTAGTAGGTAATTTATTTGGAAGGTTCAGAGACTGTTGGTAGGGAAGCAGGGACATGGTACAAAGAAGGAAAGGCAGCAGGTAAATGGTGCATCTAATCTAATAAAAGAGTAATATGCAAATTGACAATCACTCCGAGACACCCAAGCCACACCCACCAGCCAAGCCACGCCTACCAGCCAATCAGAGCGACTGTATGCAAATTAACCCAGCCAAGATGGAGGCTGGCAGCCACAGAACTGGAACAAGCAGGAGGCTTCCATTGCCTGCCTAGGCCTCCACTCAAGGTAACAAAATTTCAATTATAGAAGATAAATAAACCCCAGAAACTTGATTCCAGCCAGCTTCGCTGGGATCTTGGGTCAATGGGAGCTGTGGGAAGCCTGAAAATGGCCCTCTGGCCCTCACCCAGGCTGGCTACACCCCCATAGGGTAAGGGTCCCCACTGGGGGGGCGTGGCCAGCCTGCAAACAGTCATCAGCCCCTCACCCAGGCTGGCCAGGCACACAAGCAGGTGGACATCCCCCAAGGGGTCCCAGACTGGGAGAGGGCACAGGCCAGGCTGAGGGACCCCCCGAGTGCACAAATTTTTGTGCACCGGGTCCCTAGTTATACTATAAAAGCAGGTACTACTATGGGTAACTGGAGCTTAATCCTGCAAAGAATCTCTACAAGACTGTATAACACACATGCTTCAAATGTATTCCTCCTAAGGGTCAAGTGATCTGGGGTATTTATGACATAACTCCCATAGTCATTGACTGTATGCACTCCTGTAAGGTGTTACTTCCCCAGTACTTCTGGCCTACATGTGGGCAGGCAAAGTAAACCCTGATGGCCAGAAAAAGCAAAGCCACCCTCCAGCAAAAAATGCCCGTCAGCAGTTAGGCCAGCAAACGCTGAAAAGTTACAGGTGAGAGGTATCTGGATATGATAGCAACAACATCAGTACACAAGAATGATTTCAACAACCCTATGAAGTGGATGCTATTTCTGTCTCTATTACTCAGGAGAATAAAACACACACACACAAAGATCAGAGACTGTGGTGTCTTGTAAGGGGCAGAGGTGAAGTTGAAATCAAGTGTCTATAACAAAATGAAACATATTATTAAAAACTGTGCTTCTGCATGGTGCAAAAAAATGAGTTGGGGGATGTGTCATCTATGTTAAGACTTGACCTAAATGCTCCTCCTCCTATGAATCACTCCCTTGATTCTGTCACCATTTTTCCTATATGTTGACATAGATCTTTCTTTGTAGCCTGACAGGAACAGCTATCATGCCTCATTGTAATTGTTCATAGTCATCCTTCTTACTAAATAAGAGTTTCTGCCCAGCCAGGGTGCTCAGTGGTTAGGGTCCATGAACCAAGAGGTCATTGGTTTGATTCCTGGTTAGGGCACATGTCCCAGTTGCAGGCTCAATCCCCAGTAAGGGCGTGCAGGAGGCAGCCAATCAATGTTTCGCTCTCATTAATGTTTCTATCTATCCCTCTGCCTTCTTCTCTCTCTAAAGTCAATAAAAACATATTTTTTTAAAAAAAACGGTTTATTGGGTTGTAGAGAACATTGCTCTCTTCAAATAAGCAAATAATTGACACATAATAGACCCTCAATGTTGATAAACTGCCAATACCTGCACTTTTTTATATAGGCTTAAATTATCAGTAACTTACCCATTAAAGACAGCCAATATTGACAGAGTTCCTACTACATGTTAAGCAATATATAGATTCAGAAATGAACGTAGGGAACTAAATACTGCTTGAAGTCACAGTTATATGTGTAAGCTTACTTATCTCTTTCCCAAATATTTCTACCCAGTTAACTCAGGTTGATTAAATTTTTGTAGCTCCTGGATGTTAAGAAAAAAGTCTTCTTTTTAATCTCATTTTACCCGTGTGTGACAAACACCAAGAAACATGTAATTGATTAAATCTGTTTAATTTGTTTTTATAAAAGTTGGGATTGTGTATGAATACCTGGTCCTAAAATTCTACATTTTAAAACACTATTTATTTCTGGTGACAAAATGAACCTATTTCAAATATACACCAAAATCTTATTTACAGTTTGTGACCAATGCTTCCTTTAACTGCTGATATAGCTCATTGGGTCCAGGCCAGGTGGGCAGTGATTTTCTCCATATTTCTATTGTACAGCAAGAAGCAGTTAATTTTCAGGCACATGTTGCTTTAATTTCAGTTACTCTAATCATTTTTCTGTACAGTGCCAGGATCCTCCTGCCAGGGGCTATAATTTTAGAAGAAGAGAACTCTTGAAAATGTGTGGGAGAGATTAGTAGGCGTGCCTGAAATGCTTTCTTTCTTACTTTGGACTACTCAAAGCCTCAGGTGGAAGTTTTAAGGGGCGGTTTCATTTCAAGACATTGATTTTGGAGAAAAACTCAGATTTTTCTGTGGAGTTTAGTCATTGGAATTTGAAAAAGCATCTCATGTGCCTGAGTTTATGTTATGAGAACAGTATACAGGCCCCATGTGGAAACATTTCTCTCTTGTGCTTCTTTATTTTTTTTTTGAAGGAATATTGATTCTCAATTTGAGTTGGGGTTAAAAATGAAAAGAGCAAGTTTATTCCATGCCAGTCGGAAATTCTAACACTGACCAGGGGAGAAGCAGTGAGTCAGTGATTGTTTCTGGAAAAATAAAAAAGTCAAATGTATGTAGAAAAGGACAAAGTGCCCAGTACTATCCCTGAACCCTAAGGTTGGCTGCATAGGTGCAGTGTCATATGCCAGCAGAAGGCTAGTATTTAATGACCCGCAACTAAAATCATAAGTGGGTTGTCAGAGTCCATCGCATATTTCTGCTATCCTATATAATAAAAGGGTAATATGCAAATCGACCGAAGAGTGAAACGACTGGTTGCTATGATGAGCATTGACTACCAGGGAGCAGACATTCAATGCAGGAGCTGTTCCCTGGTGGTCAGTGTGCTCCCACAGGGGGAGCACAGCTGCCCATCTCTGCAGCAGAACTCCCGGACTGTGAAAGGGGGCAGGCCAGGGTGAGGGACACCCCTCCTCCAGTGCGTGAATGTCGTGCACTGGGCCTCTAGTGTGGTTTATAAAAAAGGACATATCCCAAATACAGAATGATCCAGAGTACAAGTACCACATGGGAAATGCATATGTCATTTGTTTCATCCTTTTTGGCAAGAAGATTGCCAGGGAGACTGGAAGAAGGGACAGGAAGACAATTTCCCCATTACAAATACTCACTCAACAGATATGTGGTGCTGACTATGTGATATTCCAGTGTTTTTTATTGTTTAAAACTCACAGTCAAAACTATTAGTGGGTCATAAAATCAGTTTTATGGGTAGCAACTGTATTTTTAATGACAAAATAAGAATAGAATAAAGGAAAATAAAATACAGCAGATTTCATCTCACAGTAAGGGTACTATTTCATGAAACTTATTTCAGTTATATGTGTTTATTCATACATATATGAGTACATGTTTATTTATATGTATCCACTTATGTCTAGATGCAGATGTATTTTCATTATACGTATAAGAAACATGAATGGACCAAGACATCCTAGAAAAGCATTTTTCTTATCATGGATTGTCATCAAAATATTTTGAAGCCATTATGATAGATCCTAACACAGATGCAAATAAATATAAACCACATATAATCCATGCCATTCTGAATCCTACAATCTGATTAGAAATAAGATATATGAAGAAAACGGAAATAAATATTTGTTTTATTTATTACTCATCACAATTAAGTGCATAGATTATTTCATCTAGTTCTCATGACATCGCAGACATGGGGTTTTTGTTGTCATCATCTTAAATAAAAAGAAATGAAATATTTTGACCAAGACAATGCAACTCAGCCCAAATAGGTAGGGTCTATATTCATAGCCTGTCCTGTTTGTTGACACAATTTCTTCTGTCTTCCATCACATTCCTGAAAGGTAGCAAATGTGTGTGAAATAGGTAATATGAATCCAGAGAAAGTTGGAATTTTAAAGAAGGGAGCGGTTACTGTTAGCTGTTAAGAAAGGAAGGGAAGAGTTTCATGGAGGAGTTAGGATTTGATTTCAAACTGAAGTTAGGAGGAGAGGAAAGGAAGTAGGGATGGATTCCAAAGAGTGGGTGACATGTTATGAGTAAAGTCTTAAAGTAGCAAATGAGCATGGCCCAGGGAAGTAAACTGGTCTGGCTGGGGGCGAAAATATGTGTTTGAAGCGAGAAAAGGTTGGATACAAACTAACCCTATGATTATGTTGATCATGTACCATGTGTTAGTCACTGTGCTAAGAGTTTTTATACATTATTTTATTTAATAGTAATGACTACTCCAGGTGGCAGGTATTGTGTTCATTCTAAATAGGAGTAAATGAGACTTAGATGGGTTCTATAAATTGTATAAGATGTTAGTATGATGCTGGATTCAAAGACATGTGTGTCTGAATCTAAAGCCTAGATTGATAGCCACTCTGCCATACATTGAAAATGATTCACAAAGCAGTGAATTTGCTTTTCTTGCACCCCACAACAGAACTATCAACATTTCTTGTTCTATATTCATTTAAAACATATGAAGAAGCTGATCATGTCTCAATGCCTCCCTGTCAAAGCCACTACATCTCATAACTAATATAATTACCTCCTAACTAGACTCCCTCGAAATCACATGACATTTGTCTTCCTCTCTCTGACTTATTTCACTTAGCATAACACACTTCAGGTCCATCCATGTTGTCACAAATGGCAACATTTCATTCTTTCTATGGCTGAGTAATATTTTATTATATATTTCAATAATATTTCATATATATGTAAATATATAGACATAGACACAGGCACAGACAGGTATAGATATAGATATAGATACAGATACAGAGACAGATACAGAGACATATATAGATATAGATAGATATAGATATAGATATAGATATAGATATAGATATAGATATCTTCTTTATCCAGTTATCTGTCAATAGACACTTAGGTTGCTTCCATATCATAGGTATTTTAAATAATGCTGTATAAACATGGGATGTATATGTCTTTTCAAATTAGTATTTTTGTTTTCTTCAGGTAATTACCAAGAAGTAAAATTGCTGGGTTGTATGGCAGTTCTATTTTTTTTTCAATTTAAATTTATCTTTATTGTTCAGATTATTACAGTTGTTCCTCTTTTTTCCCCCCATAGCTCCCCTCCTCCCATTTCCCACCCCACCCTCTGTCCCCCGCCCCACTGTCCGCATCCATAGGTGTACGATCATTGTCCATTCTCTTCCCACACCCCCAACACCCTTTACCCCTGAAAATTGTGAGT
>PVJC01024460.1:0-14831 GCA_004026665.1 Murina feae | reverse complement strand
GTTTCTTATTCACTTGATTTTTAGGTTCACTTGTTGATAGATATGCATTTGTTGTTCATAATTTTTATCTTTACTTTTTCTTCATCTTCTTCTCAAAGGATACCTTTCAGCATTTCATATAATACTGGTTGGGTGGTGATGAACTCCTTTAGCTTGAGGAAATCAGGGAGAATGGTACCTCCAGCTTCCTTGTTCTTTCTTAAAATTGCTTTGGCTATAAGGGGTCTTTTGCAATTCCATACAAATTTTGAGATTGTTTTAGTTCTGTGAAAAATCTCATTGATATTTTGATAGGAATTGTATTACATCTGTACATTGCTTTTAGTAGTATCTTAATTTTGACAATATTAATTATTCTAATCCACGAGCATGGAATATTCATTTATTTGTATAATATTTTATTTATTTCATTAATGTACTATAGTTTTTGAAGTTCAGGTCATTCACTTTATTGGTTTACTTTATTCCAAGGTATTTTTTAATGCAATTTTAAATAAGATTGTTTTCTTAATTTCTCTTTCTGATTTCACTATTAATGCATAGAAATGCAGTACATTTTGGTATGTTAATTTTGTATCCTGAAATTTTACTGAATTTATTTATTAGTTCTAGTCATTTTTTGTGGTCTTTAGATTTTTTTTATATATAGTATCATGTCATCTGCAATAACAACAGTTTCACTTCTTCCTTTTCTATTTGGATGCCCTTTATTTCTTTAATTTGCCTAATTGTTCTGCTTAGGACTCCCAATACCATGTTGAGTAAAAATGGTGAAAGTGGGCATTCTTTTTTGCTACTGATCTTAGAGGAAAAGCTTTTAAGCTCTCAGCTCTTCATCACTGAGTATGCATTTGTCATATATGGCTCTTATTTTATTGAGGTACTAGGGGACTGGTGCACAAAACTTTGTGCACTCGGGAGGTCCCTCAGCCCGACCTGTGCCCTCTTTCAGACTGGGACCCCTCTGGGGATGTCCACCTGCTGGCGTGCCTGGTCAGCCTGGGTGAGGGGCTGATGGTTGTTTGCAGGCTAACCAAGCCCCCCAGTGTAGACCCTCACCCCATTGGGGTGTGGCCAGCCCGGGTGACGGGCTGAGGGCCGTTTTCAGGCTTCCCACAGCCCCTTCAGGTTTTGGGTCCTTATTGGGGTACCTGGCTAGCCTGGGTGCGGGCTTGAAGGCCGTTTTCAGGCTTTCAGGTTGCCCACAGCTCCCATTGACCCAATGTCCCAGCAAGGCTGGCTGGAAGCAAGTTTCTGGGGTTTATTTATCTTCTATAATTGATATACTGTTCCTTTAAGCCGAGGCCTAGGCAGGTAACAAAGCCTCCTGTCTGCTTCAGCTCGTGGCTTCTATAATTGAAAGAATGTTGCCTTAGTAGTCACAGCCAGGACTGCTGTTTGCTTCAACTCCGAGGCTTCTATAATTGAGACAATGTTGCAAATATCTTGTTGCCTGAAGCTGAGAGAAGCCAAGCTGGCTGGCAAACAGTTTTACTCCTGCTGCAACGGAAGCTGCCTATTTACTCCAGCTCCGTGACTGCCGGCCTCCATCTTGGCTGAGTTAACTTGCATACAACCACTCTAATTGGCTGGTGGGCATGGCTTAGGCATCCTGAAGAAACAGTCAATTTCAGTACTATGCTTTTATTAGATTAGATGTTCCCTGTACACCCAGATTGTTGAGAGTTTTCATCATAAATGCATGTTGAGTTTTGTCATGTTTGTTCTTCATCTATTGAGATGGTCATAATTTTTATCCTTTGTTTTGTTCATGTGATGTATCACATTGATTTGCTTATGTTTAATCATCCTTGCATCCTTGGAAGAAATCCCACTTGATAATGATGTATGATCCTTTTAGTAACACTATTAAAATTAGATTTTATAATATTTTGTTGATGATGTTTCCATTTATACTCTTTAGTGATATTTGCTTGTAATTTTCTTTTTCTTTTTTAGTTTCTTTGTCTGGTTTTGGTGTCAGGCTAATTCTGGCTTCATTATATGAGTTTGTAAAGTGTTTCTTCTCTTCATTTTTTGTTGAGGAGAAATAGTTTGAAAAGGATGGGTATTAAATTTTATTTAAATGTTTGGTAGAATTCATCTGTGAAACAATTTAGATCTAGACTTTTGTTTGTTGGGAGTGTTTTGATTACTGATTTAATTTCATTACTAGTAATCAGTCTGTTCAGATATTCTATTTATCCATGATTCTGTGTTAGCAGATTGTAATGTTTTTAGGAATTTATTCATATTTTCTAGATGGCCTATTTTGTTGGTATAGTATTCTCATATGATTCTTTGTGTTTCTGTGGTATCCATTGTAATTTCTCCTGTTTCATTTTTAATTTTATTTATTTGGGCCCTTTCTTGTTTTTGTTTAAGTGTCTGGCTAAAGATTTATTAATTTTATTTTTTCAAAGAATCAGCTCATCATTATTTTTTGTTGTGTTTTAGTTTCTAATTAATTTATTTTCACTCTGATCTTTATGATTTTCTTCCTTTTAATAACTTTGGGCTTTGTTCTTTTTATAGTTCCTTTAGATATAAAGTTAGCTTATTTGAGATTTTTTTCTTGCATTAGGCTTCTATTAGTATGAATTTTTCTCTTTGTACTGCTTTAGCTGTGTCCTAGAGATTTTGAAACATTGTAATTGCATTTTAATTGTCTCAAGGTATTTTTTTATTTCCTATTTGATTTATTGGTTGACCCATTGCATGTTGTTTAATCTCTATGTGTTTGTTTCAGTTTTCTTCTTATAATTAATTTTTAGTTTTATACTGTTGTAGTCAAAGATGCTTAATATGGTTTTAATCTTCTTAAATTTATTTAGGCTTGTTTTGTGGCCTAACATGTATCTACCCTGGAGAACATTTCTATGTGCACTTGAAAATATTGTGTATTCTGATTTTATATGGAGTGTTCTGTATATGTCAATTAAATTTGTATGGACTAATGTATCATTTAAGGTTGATGTTTCCATGTTGATTTTCTGTCTTTATAATCTGTCCATTGAAGTAAGGGAGGTATTAAAGTCCCTTACTTTCCTGTGTTGCTATATATTTTTCCCCTTAGGCCTGGTAATATTTGCTTTATATATCTGGTGCTCCTACTTTAAGTGCAGAAATATTTACAAACATTATATTGTGTTGTTGGAATAATCTCTTTATAATTATGCAGTGCCACTCTGTGTTTTGTTAGTTTTTATTTCAAAGTCTATTTTGTCTAATGTGAGTATTGGTACCCCAGCTTTCTTTTTGTTTTTATTTGCATGGAATACTTTTTTTTTCATCCCTTTCACTTTCAGTCTGTGTGTTTTTAGGTTTGAGGTGAAACTCCTGTTGGCAGTATATAGATGGATCTTGTATTTTTATCTGTTTGGCCACCCTATGTCTTTTGATTGTATAATTATTCAATTTCCATTTATAGTAATTATTGATAGGTATGTGCTTATTACCATTTTGTTCACTATTTTCTGCTTTTGTAGTTCCTCTCTGTTCCTTTCTTCTTCTCTTTCTCTCTTCCCTTGTGGATTGATGACTTTCTTCAGTATTATATTCATACTAGAGGCCTGGTGCATGAAATTTGTGCATGGGGGGGGGGTCCCTCAGCCCAACCTGCACCCTCTCCAACCTGGAAGCCTTTGGGGGATGTCCAGTTGCCAAGTACTTATAAAGCAAGAATGAAGGGTAAAAGACAAACTGCCTGCCTGATCACCCCTAACCACTCTGCCTACCTGTCTGATTGCCCCTAACCACCTCCACCTGCCTGCTTCATTGCCCCTAGCCACTCGCCTGCCTGCCTTCCTAATTGCTCCTAACTGCTTGCTGGGGGCTGGGACCAGCTGGGGTGAGGAACCATGGTCGTTCTGGTCTCTGGTTGTTCTGGTCAGTCTGCTGTTTCAGTCTCTGAGCTTTTATTATATAGGATTTTATTATTTTAACTGAAGGCCCAATGCATGAAGATTCGTGCAAGAATGGGCCTTCCTTCCCCTGGCTGCCGGCATCGCCTTCGCTCTGGCTGTAGCTGCCTTTCCACCTTCCCATGCTGCCCAGAGACCCAGAGCAGTGCAGAATGCCTGTGTCATTGCCATGGTGATGATGCAAGTGTCCCGCCCCGCTCCCTGTTACTCAGTGCCTGTGTATGCAAATTAACTTGCCATCTTTGTTGGGTTAATTTGCACATGCACTCCTGATTGGCTGGTGGGCATTGTGAACATATGGTCAATTTGCATCTTTCTCTCTTATTAAGTGTAGATTATAACATGTCTTGGTGGGGTTTTTTTAGTTCATTATTTGGTATTCTGGACATGCTGAACCTAGATATCTGTTTCTGTCTCCAGATTAGGGAAGTGTTCAGTCATTATTTTACCAAATAAATTTTCTAGCCCTTCCTCTCTCTTTTTACTTCTAGGACCCCTATATATAAGTGTTAACCTACTTGATGTTGTCCCAGAGATCCATTAAGTTATCCTCACTTGTTTTAATTATTGTTAATTTATTTTTCTGTTTAGTCTGGGTGTTTTCCACTGCTTCGTCTTCTAGTTCTCTGTTTTGTGCTTCCAGTTCATCCATTCTTCTGTTTAATCCCCTAATGTATTTTTTAGTTCAATTATAACTCCTATTTAGTACTCTCTTTTATTTTATATCTCTCATTTGAGGTTCTCACTGTGCACTTTCATTATTTTCCTAAGGTTAGTGAGCAACTTTATGGCCATTACTTTTAACTATTAATCATGTAGGTTGCTTATCTTCACTTCATTATGTTATTTTTCTGGGACTTTGCTTTTGAACATACTCCTCTCTTTTCATTTTGTCTCTCGGTGTTAGACTCTATGTGTTAGACAAAATAGCTACCTCCCCCAGTCTGTAAGGAGTGATCCTTTGTAGTACCTGTTCGTGTAGTCTGGAAGCACACTCTCCTTTGTCCACCAGAGCCAGTCATTCTATCGGTTTTCCTTGTGTGTGCCGCCTGCACCCACAAGCTGTAGTATGGTTGCAGCTGATGTGTGGGGAGGGTGGGCTACTGGGCATTTATTTGGCCTTGTTGCAACTCCACCATCCTTTAGAATGGAAGGGTTTGAGACACTTCCCCAGTTAGGGTTATACTTCAGACTACGCAAAGGGTTGGCAGGACTTGGGGTCTCATCTGGCCTGATTGCAGCTTGGCTGTTGCTTGGATAAAATTGAGCAAGGGGCACTTGCCTAGCTCAGTTTTGGCTTGGCTGCTCTTTGGGGATGGTGGTTCTGGGGTGCTTTCCCAGCCTGGTTGCAGCTCAGTTGCTATGCATGGAGGGTGGAACTTGAGGTACTTGACTGATTGGGTTGCAGCTCAGCTGCTTCCCAGGAAGTAGAAGGCTTGGGGCAAAAGCCCAGCCTGACTAAAGTGCACAGAACATGTCCTCAAGAGCTAAGAGGCTAGAGTCAGGGCTCCAAAAATAACATCCTATTTTAGCATCAGGTAGTATGAGATTGCAAAAATGGCATGTGCCAATGCTTTCCTTCTCAGATAAAGTCTCCGTAAGTTCCTGGGTCTCAGGCAGCTGCTTTAAAGTTTAGTAAGTGAATCTCCCTCACTTATGGTCCAGGCACTTTTCAAATTGTTTTTATACTGAATCTGAGAGGGAATGATGAGTTTGCACATGAGCTCTTTAAGAGCAGTTTCTCCATTCCCTAATGCTCTATGGTTCTCCTGGTCTTAAACACCACTGATTTACAAAAAAATAAAAAAAAAATTTTGAGACTCATCTGTCCAATGGTGGCCCCTTAGGGTCAGGATACCTGATCTGGGTCCAAATCCCTTCGCTCCATTAGGGGAGTTTCATTTTGGGGGTATCCCTCCAGATTGTAGGTCACCACATCTGGGATGGGGTCCCAGGAGAGGCCATGTCTAAGCCTCTCCTATCATTCTCAGTACATCTCTTTACTTTTTGTTCTAGAGGCATTGTTTCTCTATTTTCCAGTTCCTTTCAGAAAAAAAATGTTTCATATATATCTGTAAATTTTTTGTGTCCATGGGAGGAGGTGAGTTTAGGGTATTACTACACTACATCTTGAACCCCTTCAATGTCCTGTCCAATTTAGATATCTCACACTAATGTTGAAAGGCAACCTGTATTTAGTACATGTTAAAATGTGCGGGAAAATGCAGAGCCTGTTTTCATTTTCTACATGGCAGCATGGAATGTGAATAACATTAATCTGTGTCCTCATTAGTATTTGGTGCTAATAAGTATGTAAGTTTTATTTGAAGAGCATGATCATTAAAAATTAGCCCAGGGCAAATTTATTAAGCTAAGCCCTATACTTGGAAACAACAAACCTTTTAAAACACTTAGTCAATCTGTTGGCAAAAGAGTTCAAATACCTCCTTCTTAGTTCTTCTATCTTTAAAGTGTTTGATTTCATTGTATTTGATTATTTCAAGTTTCTTGATAAATGTTGAAATGACTCATGCTATGGCTCAGGTTAAACCAATGTTCCCCAAAGTATGTTTCACAGAATACTAATCCTACAAGTATTAATTGTTGATGTTCAAGAGAAGAAAAACTGTTTCTGTGGTCAAATGAATTATGGAAATACTAAATTAGACCAAGGACAAAGTTTTGTATTGTCGGACTACTTAGAATTTTTGTTGTTGTTCAAGAGATTTATTAAATACATAATAGAGCGCTAGCCGGTTTGGTTCAGTGGATTGAGTGTTGGTCTGTGGGCCAAAAGGTCCAGGGTTCAATTCCAGTCAAGGGCACTTACCTTGGTTGCAGGCTCTTACCCAGCCAGGTTCTTAGTTGCAACCAATGATGTGTTTCTCTCTGTCTTTCCCTCTCTCTTCTACTCTCACTAAAAATCAATGGGAAAATATCCTTGGGTGAGGATTAACATAAATACATACATACGTATATACATACGTACATAGTAGGTATTGCTGTGTTGTGCTTTGTTAACTATTTTCATGTAGGGGTGTATGAAGCTCTTTGGTGTTAAAATTGTTAGGAACTCTTGGTCAAGCTGTTTTGTAAAATTTTCTTAAATCTTGTTGAAAATATTACAGATTTCCCTCTTTTTTAATACTATGACTTTTGAATAATAAGAGGAAGATATAATTTTAGGGATTTCAAACTGCTTTCACCATAGGAAATATTTTCTGTCACTACCTAGTTTTAGTAGTGTTCCATGGATCACAATATGGGAAACACTGGGATAAAGCTCCAATAACAGTAGGATTATTAATAACAAAAAGAATATCTGCATAGTGCTTAAAATGCTTATTTTTCAAAAACATGAAAATTTCTATTGTGTCACTGATAATATTCTCAACTTGCAATTTTACATATCTGCCTCTCTGTGGGAGGGAAGGGTGACCTAGCCATGATAAAATGAGAGAACACAGAACAATTGCAAAGTATTTTTGCATTCTGATTATTCCTTTTTTAATCTTCTGATATCTGTGCATTTTGTTTCTGTGAGATAAAGGCCATGCATGCTGATGAGGCACATCCTAAAGGTGATGTATTTTAAATATTATCTTCGGATAGGAATGACCAATCCAATTCTTCAGCTTAGTTACCATATGTCATGGTATACCCAGTACAATCCAGATTTGCAACTATTATTTCTGTGTAATTGTTAATAATATCCCCCTTTTAGTTTAAAATATAATACCATGTTGAATAAGTTATAGTCACCATTTCAATTACTCATGTATTGCAAATTATTTTTTTAAAGGGTTGCAGCAATATTTCTGGTCCACATGCTACTATCTCATCAAAAGATGGGGTCTAATTTTTGTCCTATCCCTTGGACTCTTAGAGAGCCTGTGTTACACCTGTAGTCAATCTACACTAATAAAAGAGAAAGATATAAATTGACTGTCCCTTCCTGATGCCCACAAGCCAATCAGAAGTGAGTATTCAAATTAACCCAACAAAGATGGTATGCCTGTGGGCAGCATGCACACCCCAAGCAGCTGGGAGCAGGTTGGGATGCTTGCATTGTCGCTATGGCGATGACACCGGCATTCTGCACTGCCCCAGCTGCTCAGGACCTCTGGGCAGTGTGAGAAGGTGGAAAGGCAGCTCTGGGCTGGAGCAAAGGCGGAAAGGCAGTTCCAGCTGGAGAGAAGGAAGTGTCAGCAGCCAGGGGAAGGAAGGCCTATTCTTGCATGAATCTTCATGCATAGGGCCTGTAGTAAAACATAAGTGACACTGCCTGACTTCCCAGCTGATGACAAAAAAAGCAATTTGCTCTAGCATTGTTTCAATGAGAGTCAATTGTCCAACTGATATGAGGCTATGAAATAACTGAGAAACAATTTTCTAGTAAGACACTTCACTTTTAGAGTTGTTTGTTACAGCAGCATAACCTCACCTATTCTGATCATTACCATCATCAATAAATGTTACAGAGTGCAATATCAGGAACTGCAGGACATTATTTGAAACTTTTTTCTGTCTGTTTAATTGTATTATACTCCAATTCCCCATTAAATCTCCTAGCCCTGAATAACTGCTAAAAGGTACAGGGTTTGGTGGGGGGAAAATCATGAAAATGTTCTAAAAATGTTTTATGGTGATGGTTGCACAATTCTGTGAATATATAAATTGTATACTATGCTATTACTAGTGGCCCAGTGCATGAAATTCATGCACATTAAAAGGGGATTAATTACAGGAAATATTTTAATATTGCTATTTGCCCTTTCTCTATAATAGAAGTGTCAGAGATTAAAGAAAATTAGTAAAATGTATATGAAAATCTTCCTCCTGTCAGAGTCTGGGATGCACCATGGAACCCAGAGTCAAGTCTTCAACCACTCACATGCACCTCAAAATCACTGGAGACCCAAACCTGGATGACCCCCCTTCATTGGGCTAGATCCAAATCCAGCTGGTCTCACCCTGTCAAGTCCTTCCAGGTGGGGGGTGCAGCCTCAGGTCCCCTGGATTCCAGGGCAGGGGGCATGGCCTGAGGTCCCCCATCAAGCTCTGCTGGGTAGAGGGACCTGGTGCTGGGGCAGGGGGCACAGCCTGAGGTCCCCTGGACCAGCACCAGGGCAGAGGGCACACCTTGAGAGCCCCCATCAAGCCCCTGCTGGGTGGGGGGCACAGCCTCAGGTCCCTTGGCCTGGGACCAGGGCGGGGGGGCATGGCCTGAGGTCCCTCAGCCTGGCACCAGGGAAGAGGGTGCTGGCCTGAGGTCCCCCGGCCTAGCACCAGGGAAGAGGGTGCAGCCTGAGTTCCTCTGGCCTGGTGCCAGGGTCGGGGGAGCAGCCTGAGGTCCCCTTTCAAGCCCCATGCAGGAGGTGGGTGGGTGCGCAGCCTCAGGTCCTTGCTGATTGCTCTTTAAGGCTCTTTATGGGAACTTAGCCTCAGCTGTGGGTGCAAATTGACCAGAGTGATGGTCAATTTGCATATTCCCTCTTTGTTATATAGGATATCTCAATAAAACTTATCCAAAAATGGTAAAAAGAGAGAGAAAGAATGAGATAAAACTGTATTAAAAGAATCACAACTACCATTGATCAAGTCCTTATTGTTTGCCTGGCAATGTTCCAAATAACTTATAAGAAATATTGGTTTTCTCATAGCAAACCTATGGGAAAGGTAATATTTAACCATCACCATTTACCTATGAGGAATTCAAGATACAAAAAGTTAAGTTTTTAGAGTGAGTTTCAGAGTCATGACTTGAACTCAGTTCCTTATTTCTCCAAATTCCATGCTAGCAACCATTGTGATTAACTCAACAAGTCAGTTTAATAGAAAGTAATTATAACTGGAGGCAGTAGTTGAAAAGATTTCAGTGCTTCCCTACCACATTTTCATTACTTATTCTACTAGAGAGTGGGCTTACTGAAGCGGTACAAGACAGGAAGTACTCTCACTATGGCTACTTGACTATGGATGCCTCATTATTGTCCCTGCTAGGAAAACAAACTCTAAATAGAGAAGATAAAGAATAGCCTGAGAAAGGGCTTTGTGATGTACATTAAACAGCTCTTGGAATCATTCAGAACTCCTGGCAACCCAAAGATATGTTTGAGTTGCTGTGTCTGTGTTGAATTGAAAGCCCATGCCACTTTACAGGTGAGAATTTGAAATGTCTTGAAAATGAGTGTTGAAGTATTGTGTCTCTTTAGTTATTTCAAATTCCATGTGGAGCTTTATATGTGATTGTCACTTAATAGAATTTGCAGTTGACGTATTTATTAGACATTGATGAATTTCAAAAGATGAAGCAGTCCAGATAAGCATCCTCAGATTCCGAAACTCATCATTTGCACTTCAAAACATGTTAAGGGTTTCTCTTTTTTAGTTTAGAAGCAAACTACTTTCATGATGCCTTCTGGGTGTGGAAATTTTTGTTTAGAAAAAATTACTTTCTATTAATCAATAAAAGATAGCACTATATATCCTATATAGGGTAAAAGGAGCCTTTCTGAATAATATAATACTAGTACAGTGAAAAGAAGCTGCATAAAATAAGAGAGGTAAAATGGAATGGGAAAAGGGCAAGAAAAAGCAGAAATAAAGCCAGAGAGACAAGTTACATCTATAATGGGAGGGACACATATAGGAAGAATATTTTTTAAAAGGTGCATGTTCAACTATTTATAATTTCCATAAAGAAGTACTGTGGGTAATGGATTAAGGACATTGCACATTAAAATGGGCTTAAGGAAAGATAGCCAATCTGTAATATTTTTCTTATTAGAGGGAAAGAGAATGACTGAACTCAAAACAATAGATAATCCTAAAACATTCATTTTGTACTTATCCTTGGGATGCATTTAGAGGCCACTGCCTCTTATACATACCCACACAAACATATATTTTGTCCTACCTCCCAGTTCTCATACACTGTAAATGAATGGGTGTACATGGAGGAATCCACCCCCACTCACATCCTATGTCAATACAGATAAACCACTTAAGAAGGATGGAATTAATATGGTTGCCTCATAATCCTCAGTAAGCTATAATGGTTTTCTTTTTGAAAAGCAGATGAGATAATATGTCTGTGGTATCAGGTTGAAGTTTTCTGTCAGTAGAGGGAGAATGGAGAGGAGAGATAAAAGAGGAAGTCCCTTTAATCTGAATTACTTTGTGACTAGAAACTCACAAGTACAGCCTGAAAGTTCTGGACAGCTACCGCACTGCTGCTCCCATGGCATTGATAAGCAATGCAGTTTATTTCCCTCATCTTAGGATAACTGTAGGAAGGCCACCTGCACACATGAGTGAAAGGAGGGGCAGGAAACTTCAGAAAATATCTCCTATGAGAGTTTGGCTTTACTACCATTTATTATGTTTATCCTATTCCCAACCCTGCCCCCTATCCTTCTTACCCACCTTAGTACCCAAGTGTAAGAGTTAGTAGTGTAGCTGACTAAGAAAAATGGATGCTGCACTTAATAGCAACAATAGAGATGAATTGCAAAACCTGCCTATGGATTTATGTCAAGTATCTGTCTCAGGTCCAAGCACAGGTGGCACACAAGATATTAGTTTTCTCTCTTTCTTATCAGTCCTGCTCAAATCTCGAGTTTCCCAGTTGGTTTATTTGGTGTTGGTATTTGAGAATAGGTTGACCAGATGTCTGTATGTTCTTTTTTAAAAATATTTTCTCATTTGTTTCAAAACAGAAAGGAGAGGGAGAGGGAGAGGGAAAAGGAAAGAGAGAGAGAGAGAGAGAGAGAGAGAGAGAGAGAGAGAGAGAGAGATATCAATGATGAGAAGAACCATCAATCAGTTGCCTCTTTCACACCCCACACTGAGGATCGAGCCCACAACCCAGGCATGTGCCCCGATTGGGAATCAAACCACATCCAAGTTCACAGGTCAACACTCAACCATTGAGCTATACCAACCAGGCTGTATGTTCTTTAATTTCAACAAAGCAGGCTACAGGCATCAAAAGTCTGATAACCACAATTCCATGAAATGTACAATAATATTAAAACTGATATTAGTCATTTGGGGCTCCGTTCTTCCTCTTACCCCTTTGAAAGAATGAGAAAGAATAATTCCCTTTTCCTAACTCATTGCTAGTAAAAGGCTTTTGCTATTGAGATATTTTATCTCATAGAGTTGTTGCCTTGTATTTTTCTAGAAATAAGTTGGCATTGATAATAACAGAATCAGTGACTTTCAAGGATTGAGCACTTACAGTCATTGGCTAGTAACTGAAATGATTTTTCATATATAATCTCATTTTATACATAAAACTTTCAATGAAGTTATTATTATTATCCCTAACTTGTGACTCTCAGGTTATAATTAAATAAACTGAATAAGAACATTGGTGAATTATCAGAAAAAAAAATGTTCAGTACATTCCCAACCTTTACTAGAACTTCCATTAATCTTTACTGAAAAGCATGTTCAAGATTGCAGTGTTGTTTTAATAAGCATGAGTTAATCATAAGGCCGAGCTGAGGAATGTAGATGACTCATTTTACAATCATCTCCCTTGGCCTGCCTGTAGCTAAGACTATCAAGTACTTCCTTATGTTACCATTTAAAGTCATCCAAATAAATTAATTGATGGAAAGATATTGGAAATTATGTAATTACTTCCTCTGGCTCTGAGGTGTAGCCATCTGACTTCTAGACAGCAAGATGAGATCTAAATTAAATGCAAATAATTGTTCACAATTAGGAAATGAAATGACTGGAGAACCCCATGGTATTTTAAACAAGCTGATGTACTTGCTATCAATCAACAATTGAGACTTTCTAGCATGTACTTGGCTTAAGTCCCAGTGACGACATTGTGCACAGCTATAAGTTCCCCTCCTACATCAGAAACAATAATTCCCATGGATGCATCCTTCAGTATGAAGAAAACTTTTGCCGGTGTGTATATGTAAAAAGGAATTGTTAGTTCAAGTTTGTGAGAGGTACTGGGTTGTTGGTTTCAGGTCATGTAGTGATTTGTATTATAAAATTTTACCTAGAAAATCACTTAATCATCTGGGACATCTAGGGTACTGATCAAGAGTTTTCTCAAGGGAAAACATGACTAGTCTTTTCTCAATGCAGTTAGCTGGTAGGTTTTGTCTTACTGTGCTTTAATTTCTCAGCCAAGAAACTATTCATCTCTAAAATGTTTCTTGGGATCCTTGTCGAAGACCTTGATGCCAAGAGATCCATCCATGCTTATTGTGACCACATCTAATGGATAAAAAAGACTTCATTTACTTTGAACATGCTCAAAAAAAGATGCTATTGCAAATTATAAGAATTTCTTCTTTTTTACAGCAGCATAGTATTCCATTGTGTAGATGAACCACAGTTTTCTAATCCATTCCTCTGCTGATGGGCACTTAGGCTGTTTCCAAATCTTAGCTATGGTGAATTGTGCTGCTATGAACATAGGGATGCATATGTCCTTTCTGATTGGTGTTTCTGGTTCCTTAGGATCTATTCCTAGGAGTAGGATCACTGGATCAAATGGGAGTTCCATTGTTAGTTTTTTGAGGAAACACCGTACTGTCTTCCATAGTGGCTGCACCAGTCTGCATTCCCACCAGCAGTGAAGGAGGGTTCCTTTTTCTCCGCATCCTCTCCAGCACTTGTTGTTTGTTGATTTGTTGATGATAGCTATTCTGACAGGTGTGAGATGGTACCTCATTGTTGTTTTGATTTGCATCTCTCAGATGACTAGTGATTTTGAGCATGTTTTCATATGTCTCTTGGCCTTCTGAATGTCCTCTTTTGAAAAGTGTCTATTTAGGTCCCTTGCCCATTTTTTGATTGGATTGTTTATCTTCCTTTTGTTAAGTTGTATGAGTTCCCTATAAATGTTGGAGATTAAAGCCTTATCAGTGATAACATTGGCAGATATATTCTCCCATGCAGTGGGCTTTATTTACCATTTGCAACAGCATGGATGGAACTGGAGAGCATTATGCTAAGTGAAATAAGCCAGTCAATGAAAGAAAAATACCACATGATCTCTCTCATTTATGGATAATAACGAACATTATAAACTAAAAAACAAAAATAGATACAGAGGCAGAGCTGCATCTAACAGACTGTCAAACTACAGAGAGAAGGCTGGGGAGGACTGGGGGCGGGTAGAGATCAACTGAAGGACTTGTATGCATGCATATAAGCATAATCAATGGACACAAGACACTGGGGTGAGGCGAGGAGGGGGAAGGTGAAGGGGAAAAATGGAGACTTATCTAACACTCTTTGTAATACTTTAAGCAATGAAACAATTAAAAAAAAAAAAGATGCTACATTTTCAGAGACAAGGGCAGAACAATGACAGGAGAAAATATAAGTCCAAAAGAGAAAAAAATATTTCCAAAAAAAATTACTGTACTAGGCTGAAAAGTTAGATGGGTATGAAGGTTTTTGTAAACACTATTAATATTCATTTAGTATAGGTAGCAGACAGTAACAAGAATTGGAAAATAACTTAGATGTGATAACTGAAGGCACAGAGGGAGGCAAAAAACATAAGCTTCCTGACACAAATCTCAGTGTCAACCAAGAGCACAGTTGTAATGTCCTTTCTTTTCTTTTAAATATTTTTATTGTTAAGAGTATTACAGATGTCCCACTTTCCTCCTGCCCCATTGTGCCACTCCACCCAGTTCCTGCCCTATCCCAGATCTTCACCTCCCTATTGTCTGTGTCCATAGGTAATGCATATACAAATACAAGTTATTTGGTCAATCTCTTGTGCCCCCCACCTCTTCCCTATGAAATTCCTCAGTCTATTCCATGTTTCCATGCCTCTGATTCTATTTTATTCATCAGTTTATTTTGTTCATTAGATTACTTGTTCATTTATTTTGATTTTTAGATTCAATTGTT
>PVJC01024459.1:0-25524 GCA_004026665.1 Murina feae | reverse complement strand
TATATGAAATGCTGAAAGGTATCCTTTGAGAAGAGGATGAAGAAAAAGGAAAGTAAAAATTATGAACAACAAATACATATCTATCAACAAGTGAATCTAAGAATCAAGTGAATAAAAAATCTGATGAACAGAATAAACTGGTGAATAGAATAGAATCAGAGGCATAGAAAGGGAGTGGACTGACAATTTTCGGGGGTTAGGGGTGTTGGGGGTGCGTGAAGAGAATGGACAATAATCGTACACCTATGGGTGAGGACAGTGGGGGGGGCAAGGACAGAAGGTGGGGTGGGAACTGGGAGGAGGGGAGCTATGGGGGAAAAAAGAGTAATGACTGTAATAATCTGAACAATAAAGATAAATTAAAAAAAAAGATGTAATATATATCTAATCACATTCTAGGAAACAATTGAGAGAATGGGGAGAGGCAGTTTTCAGGGAAGTAATGGCTAAGAATTTTCCAGAATTGATGAAAAAAGGATGCTAATCCACAGATGAATAAAGCCCAACATATCCTGATTTGCATAACTAAAAAGGAAGAATGAAACTGTGTAGAACTTCAAGAACAGAGGAATTTTGTCCAGCTGGTGTGGGTTAGTGGTTGAGCACTGATTGATCTATGAAGCAGGAGGTCATGATTCAATTCCTGGTCAAGGCACATGACCGGTTGCAGGCTCGATCCCAGTAGGGGGTGTGCAGGAGGCAGCCAATCAATGATTCTCAACATTGACGTTTCTATTGCTCTCTCCCTTTCCCTTCCTCTCTGAAATCAGTAAGGATAATTAAAAACAAATAAACAAACAAGAAAACAGAGAAGATCCTAAAAGTTGACAGAGAACTTAATAGATTACCTGTGAAGGAATGTTAGGAGTTAGGCTCACAGAAGCTTTCTCAAAAGCCAAAGACAATATCTTCAAAGCGCTGAGAGAAAGTTACTGTCATTCTAAAATTGTATACTCAGTCAAACCATCTTTTAAGAGCTAAATAAAGACTTTTCAGACAAAATATAAAAGAAAGAAATTCAGCAAAAACAGATTTTACCGTTAACAGAGCTTCACTAAAGGGACTTGTAAAGGATATACTTAGGAAGAAGCTAAATTATTTCAGAAAGAAGCTCTGAGATGCAGTAAGGAACCAAGCAATAAAGTAGTTAGCACATGGTATGTCTGAGCAAATTTTGATTGAATTGAAGCAATAACAATTTTTAATAATGTTTCATTTATAGGGTTTTTAAAAACCTAATAGAAATAAAGGAAGTGTATAGTAAATAATTAATTGCTTAAGTTGCGAAACCCTGACTTAGATAAGGACTTATTAACACTTGGGTGTATCTCCTAGTCTTTTTCTGATAACTACCATTCATTGAGTGACTGTGTGCCAGGCACTTGGCCATCCATTGTCCTCACAGAAACCTTACAGAGTATCACTAACCTCTTTTTACAAAGGAGGAATCTGACAGAGTGAGTATGTATCTAGACAAGGGTGTCACTGCTAGTAAGTGGCAGACTCCAAATTTGAACGTGTGCCTATGTGAGCCTGAGGCCTACTGTTTTTCTACAACATCACACTGTTTTCCTATTGTTAGTAGACATGCCCCTCGCACAGAAAGTATATCTTTCCTCGTAGGGAGAGCTTCTCTCCTGATGCATGCAAACGTTGCTAACAAACCCATCAAGCCCGTTCAGTATTTGACTTTACATCTTCCATGTTCTCCGTGATGCAGGCATGTTTTTGTCTTTTGATTTGAAATTTCCATTCCCAAGATGTGCTCTGCTGAGAGTTTTTGCCTTTCTCCTAGGGCTGTGTGTAAGAAGTTTGGATTGCATGTGAGTCGAATGATGCTAGCCTTCTTGGTTCTCAGCACTGGCATGTTCTGCTCATCTTCCGGTAAGTAAAGGAGCAGGTGAGGGCATAATAGGTCCACTGATATTTCACGGTTGCATTTAAAGAAGGAACTTGTCCAGATACAGTTTATATTTGTATAACATGTCAATAATGTGCAGACCACTCTTACCTACACACTGTGGATTGACCTTTACAACATTAAGTAAGATAAGTATTTTCTCATTTTTGTTGGAACTTAGAAAGATGACATGACTTATTGAAAGTCAAACAATTCATAAGTGGCAGAGCTGTTGTTTTCATGAGGCTGCTTTCTGTTACATATTATATTTTTTGTCACTGTAAGGCTGAAAAACACAGGCACCCTTGTCTTTCTTTGTTGTTAGGGGAAGGAAAATCATTTTTTTATTTTGTTCAAGAAAGCTCTTGTGCCTAAAAAACCTGTTCTTGGTGGTTCTCCTTTCTGCCCAATATTTGCAATGTGTTCTGGAAATGTTAACATCTTCTGTTGGGTTTTTTTTTCATACTAAGTTTGTAGAAATTGAGAATAAAAACCTTAATCTAGAGAGGTGGCTTTCAAACTATGCTGCCAGTGAACGTTCGTGTTCTATGAGCTGAACCAAGGTAACCTGCTGCCAAAAGGCAGCCTGTTCCTAGTCTCTGGAAAAATTGTTACTCTATATAATTATTTCAGTTTTAATTTCTGCTTGCTTGTACCAGAATCTCGCATACACACTAAATATGCACACTAAATATCCAGCTCAAAAGTATATATTTTTTCTTCATTGACTATTAAAACCTATGTTGTTCTGCAGGCACCTCAGGGCTTTACACCTAAATAGCTTTGAGAGCCAGTGTCCTAAATGAGACTGTGCTCTCCCCTCTGAGCTGGCAGAGACCTCAGATTCCTCTGCTCCCCTTGCCTGTACCCTGGCAGCTGGAATCTGTCGCTGTGGATGGCATTGATTCTATTTAGCATTTGTCTGTGAAGGTTGTACCTGACTTTTTAAAGTTACTTTGCTACTCCTAAAATGGATTCTTCTCTGGGCAGATACTTGGGAGTGTCTTTAGCGTTGTCACCTCAGTTGAGGATGTTAAGGCACAGATCAGTTCAAAGCATCCTTTGAGACAAAGCCTCATCTCTTTGCTAAGGTTCTTAAACCATATTGCCTCTCATTGTGGTTCTTGTTGGAGTTGGTACTGACTTTTCTTCCCCAGTGCCAGGTGAAGTAGGCCTCATTTTTGTGTAGAATTGGTGGAAACACTTTGATCAGACGTCACTGTTGCAGAGAACCTGAGTACAGTCAGTCCCCTGCTGTACACAACAGCAAAGTAATGCTAGATGGAAATAGAGGGATAACTAAGGCCACACATCTGTGTCAATGGATGCAGGATGCAAAGCAGTGTTACCATCCAACCTTTGGCCTTTGAGAAGGTTTCCTAGAATTCCTATGGGGAACAGGTTGGTACTTGGACAACCTCAGAGGACTGTCAGAAGCTAAACTTCTCCAGAAATAGATTGCCAGCAGTGGCTCTAAGTTTCCTGAAGCATATTCACTACCTGGAAATATAAGCTGCAGTTATACCTGGGGAACCTGGAGTTCTATTAAGTTTTAGGTTTGGGTACAGGCCAGGAGAGGAATGGCATGGCTGGTATTGTATAACTGGGCCATGTGTTGGTACCTAAAAAACAGGAGTGAGAAAATAAGAAAATCATTGCATTTCTTTTTTTAAAAGGTGTATCACTTTACTGCCCACCTCTAATATAGCATTGCTCAAAATATATTCCTGGTTATTGACATTTTGCAATATAGGTAAATATTTAATAATTGATACTTAATAAATCTCAAACTCTTGTCCCTGTCCCCCTTTTTTTTCATGTCTTTATTCTTACAGCATTTCTTCCTAGTAGTTTCTGTATGTATACTACATTGGTAGCCATGACTGGCTGGTATATGGACAAAACTTCCATTGCTGTGCTTGGAGTAGCAGCTGGGGCTATCATTGGCTGGCCATTCAGTGTGGCTCTTGGGTAAGAAACTAACACAACTCATTTCCCTTGTATCACTGGGCATATAATAAATCTTAATGTCAGGTTATCTCCATATTCTCTGGATAGGATCTAAAGTTAGAGGATTTATTTGGGTTTACAAAGACTGGAAATGAAAGGATATCTCTCTTGGTGCTCATTGTTTTGATTAATCCTTATAAGAATAATAACTGTTAAGCATCTGCTGCATGTTAGACACTGCTAAACCACTTACAAACTTTATTCCTAAACCTGATAACAACTCTGCTGGAGAAATCAATTATTGGTGCTTTGTAAATGAGAGAGTAGAGTCCAAGAGGTTGAGTAATTTGCTGTTAAGATTATATTTGCTTTTGGGTCCAGGCACTTCTGACTCTGTAGCAGATGCTTTTCCCACACTGTACCACCCTGGGCTGTGCTTTTTCAGTTGCCAAGGCTTGAAATCTGAGTTCCTTTCAGTTCTTTTTTGCCCCTGGAATCATTTTCCTTAGTTTCGTAGTGTCTGTCTGTCATTCCTTTTGTACTTTTGGTTCCCACCACTTTACTCTATCTGTGCTGCCTTAATGTACTGCCTGGATCACTAGTAATTCAGAAGAAATTTTAGTTTGATGTTAAGGTCATTATAGTAGTAATATATCTTTATTATTTTTTAAAGTATTGAATTCTTTGAGGTAAAAAGAATTCTTAATTTTCTTCTCCCTTTACACAATCTTCAAAGATAGTCACTGCTAATAGTTTTGTGTATATCTTTCCAGAAATTATCCTTGCATGCATAAATGCATACACATACTTATACATACATACCAAAATTCTTACAATAGGTGGAATTATTCTCTACTCATGTATGTTTTCTATTGTACATAGATTTATATCGTTATTTGTATCTATTGCATAGCATTCCATTATATGGCTGTTCATAATTTATTTAGCCATTGTCATATTGTAGACATTTGGTTTTCATTTTTTGTTATTATACACATGCTTCAGTGAACATTTTTGTACATATGTCTATATACTTGTGGAAATTTATCTATGAAATACATTTTTAGAAAGAGTTCTAAGTCAGAGAATAGGCGTTTTAAATTTTCTTAATTGACTTTTAAAGGCTGGTATCTCCACCTTCAACCTTTTCTTTTATTCTGCATATTATCCTCAAATTACTTTATTCTTTAAGGTTTTGTTTGTGGTTTTCTTCTATACTTTCTGCTATCTAGTTAAACATCTCTTCAATTTCACTCATATATTCCTAGCTGCCTATTAGATCTCTCCATTTATATTTACGACATCAAACTCATTACCTCCCTTCCATATCTGTTTCTTTACCTCTGTTTCGATCTCAGCAAATGGTACTGTCTGTGCTGAGTCAGGAACCTGAAACTTATCTGTGACTCTCTTCTCTTTCCCATGTCCTATTAATTGGTTACACCTCCTGAATAGCTTTAGAATCTGACTACTTTTCTTCACCTCTCACTGCTCTTGTATTACTTTAGCTCCTGAATGATCTTCCTGCCTCTAGTATTGATCCTTGTAAATCTACTCTCCACATTCAAATGTTCCTTTTAGAGTTATCTTCCTAAAATGCAAATATGATTATATCACTCCCTATTTTGTTCCACACTATATAATAGCTTCCCCAATGCTCTGTGTCCCAGAGGTTGGCAACTTGTATCCAATGGAGCAAATCCAGCTGGCTTATTTTTGTACAGCCCAAGAACTAAAATTTTTGCAATTTTAAAGGGTTGTTAAAAAACAACACACACAGAGAAGAATATGCAACAGAGACTGTACGAGGCCTTGTAAAACCTAAAATATATGCTGTCCAGTCCTTTAAATAAAAGTTTGCCAACCCCTGTTTTACGGTGTCCAAACTCTAACATGACTCATAAAGCCTTATATTTCCTCCCTTTCACCTCTCCGCCTGCTTTTTTTAAAGTTCCTCCATTTCTTTTACTCTCTACTCTATCAACATTGAACTTTTGGAGTTCCCCAAATACCTCTGGGTCATCCGTTTTGATTGGTCTGCCTTCAGCTGAGATAAGTGATTTAAGGATCACAATCAGTTAGCAATCTACCATCATTTATCAAATCCTTTGTGCTATGCATGGCTGATACTGTGAAAAATAAAAGTTATGGTTCTTGTTTTTTTGGAGCTTGCATTTTAGTAGGAAAAGCAGACATTGAACAGGTAATTAAAAATATGATGACTTATGTGTTACATGCCATTGAGTCGGCCCAGCTCCTGTAGACTCATGCCTATGGCTTCTGTGGGGTTAACACATCTTCTATTTGTCTTCGCTTTTCTTGTTGTCTTCTGTTTTTCACAGCATTGTATTTCCCCAAAACCTTGTCTTATCAAAGGAGAAATATAGCACATGGAAATGTAACCATTGGGGAGGAAAAAAATGAAAACACAAAAGTTAATGCAAAATGTAGGTAGTAGAATGTGGAAATTCAAATTATAAAAGACTAGAGGCCCGGTGCACAAAAATTTGTGCACTGGGGAAGAGGGTCCCTCAGCCCGGCCTGTGCCCTCTAGCAATCTGGAGATGTCCACCTGCTTGCTTAGGCTCGCTCCCCGGGGGATTGGGCCTAAGCTGGCAGCCAGACATCCCTCTGGCAGCCCAGGGATGTCCACTTGCCAGTGGGGAGCAGGCCTAAGCTGCAGTCGGACATCCCTAGCTCTGCTGAGGAGGCGGGAGAGGCTACCACCACCACTGCTGTGCTGGCAACTGTCAGCCTGGCTTGTGGCTGAACAGAGCTCCCCCTGTGGGAGCACACTGACCACCAGGGGGCAGCTCCTGCATTGAGTGTCTGCCCCCTGGTGGTCAGTGTGTGTCATAGTGACCAGTCATTCCCAGTGGTTCTGCTGTTAGGGTCAATTTGCATATTACCCTTTTATTATATAGGATGATGTTCTGTGACAACACATCCTATATAATAAAGAGGGAATATGCAAATTGACCATCACTCCAGTCAATTTGCACCCACAGCTGAGGCTAAGTTCCCATAACAAGCCTTAAGGAGCAATCAGCAGGGACCTGAGGCTGCGCACCCACCCACCTCCTGCATGGGGCTTGACAGGAGACCTCAGGTCGTGCCTTCCACCCACAGGGCTTTATAGGAGACTTCAGGCTGCTCCCCCCACCCTGGCACCAGGCCAGAGGAACTCAGGCTGCACCCTCTTCCCTGGTGCCAGGCCGGGGGACCTCAGGCCATGCCTCCCCCCCGGCCCCAGGCCAGGGGACCTGAGGCTGTGCCCCCCACCCAGCGGGACTTGATGGGAGCCCTCAAGGTGCACCCAGGGGACCTCCAGCCATGCCCCCCACCCCAGCACCAGGCCAGGGGACCTCAGGCTGTGCCCCCTGCCCCGGTGCCAGGCTGGGGGATCACAGGCCACTCCCTCTGCCCAGCAGGGCTTGATGGGGGACCTCAGGCCGTGCCCCCTGCCCTGGCACCCAGGGGATCTGAGGCTGCATCCCCCCACCTGGCAGGGCTTGACAGGGTGGGACCGGCTGGGTCTGGATCTAGCCCAATGAAGGGGGGCCGTCCAGGTTTGGTCTCGAGCAATTTTGAGGTGCACGTGGGTGGTTGAAGACTTGTCTCTGGGTTCCATGACTCTGACAGGAGAAAGATTTTCATATATGTTTCACTAATTTTCTTTAATCTCTGACACTTCTATTATAGAGAAAGGGCAAATAGCAATATTAAAATATTTCCTCTAATTAATCCCCTTTTAATGTGCACGAATTTCATGCACTGGGCCACTAGTGCTAAATAAGTCACAGAGGTGTCTAAAGGAGGTGGGAATAGAGCCTATAGTTGACATTTGAATGGATTCTGTGTGAATAGATTGGTGTAGGGAGGAAATTCTTTATGTTGGAGCTTGGGTAAAGGCTCAGACTAGCGTCCTAGATTTTGAAGTCTTGGATATGAAGCAGATTGTTTATGCAGCAAGAGTGGAAACACCTACTGAGAAAATGAGCGCAGAAAGAAAAACACTTGTTTTGGGGAACTATGACCAAAATAGGGCACTACCATGGGATAAGGGAAAAAAGAAGCCAAGAAAGGAACATTAGAGAAGAGTCCAAAATGGAACAGGAGCTGCGGAGTCTAAAGAGAAAGGAACAGATGCTTTTTGCAAAGTGCAGCAGATAGACAAAGGGAAATGAGACTTGTGCAGAGATAGTGCGTGTGGCCAAGAGGTCGGTCTTTACAGCTTAATGCTAGACCTTAAGGAAGAAACAGTGAAGGCAGCATACAAATTCCTCGCTTGAAGAATTTAAGTGAAAGGAAGAAGAACAAATGGCATGGGCAGAGGGTATATCAGAATTGAAGTAGTTTGTAATATGATATTGCTAAAATCTATTAATATATCACGAAAGGGAGAAATCAGTATTTATTTGGCAGGATGGGTATAGAATAGCAGGCTACATTTACCTTATAATTAATATATTTTAAATATCCATTAGATATAAATATGTATAAAATAGAGCTCATTCCAAAAGCTCAATCTTTATATTTCTTGTGTATCGTGGTTACATCACACTCTGATGGGTCCTGAAGAGAACAGTGTATTTTGAGGTGAAATCCTCTCCTGTACCACCTTTCTTCCTCAGTACAACTGCTAGAGACATGTTAGTCCCAGCTCTGCACGAGGTGTGTGAATCTGACCTGTCTGCATTCTCTCTCAGTATTTAACGCCCCACTTTCTGTCTCTCTGTTAAATAGTTTACCTATTGCCTTTGACTTGCTGGTCATGAAACACAGGTGGAAGAGCTTCCTCCATTGGTCACTGGTGGCTCTAATACTCTTTTTGGTGAGTTTTCTCTTTTCTTTGTTTTGTTCTAAAATTGTAATGACAGCAACTTTTTTAAAATTTTAATTTAATTTATTGGGTAACATCTGTTAATAACATTATATGTTTCAGGTATACAGTTTTGTAATACATCATCTGTATGTTCCACTGTGTGGAAGCATCCTCTGATGTGGGAAAGAGAACATTAGGAGTTGATTCTGTTTTTGATTTTGAAGTTTGTCCTATGAGCATTGTGAGAATGTTTCCAGAGCAAAACTCTGCAATTGCTATGTATTTTCTGCCCTGTTTCAGGTGCCTGTGGTGGTCATCGACAGCTACTATTATGGGAAGTTGGTGATTACACCACTCAACATTGTTTTGTATAATGTCTTTACTCCACATGGACCTGATCTTTATGGTAAGGCCTTATGAGATTGGGCAATAATTAGGAGATAGCTTAATTTGCCCAGGCTTTGAAATTTTAATTCAACTGCCTCATTTGATTAAATATGGTATTTTTTTGCTGGTAATATTATTTTCTGATTTTAAAAATAAATGTTGCTCTGCCGGTGGACTCAGTGGCTTGGCATCAACCTATGAACCAGGAGATCACAGTTAAATTCCAGTCAGGGTACATGCCAGGATTGTGGTTCAATCCCCAGTAGGGGGCGTGCAGGAGGCAGTTGATTGATGATTCTCATCTATGTTTCTATTTCTCTCTCCTCCTCTCTCTCTCTGAAATCAGTAAAAACATATTAAAAAATAAAATAAAAATAAATGTCATTTGAATATGGCTCAGTGATGATATATTGCCACTAAATGTTTTTCCTTGATTAATAAGATAGTTACGTTTAGCTTTCTGTTGGTCCTGCTGTCTTTTATTCTCATTTGCAAAGTAATGAGATTCTACTGAGTATGCCATGGTTTTTGATACTACTCTTTTTTTTATTAAAAGTTACTTTTTTCTCTTCTCATTAAGAAATTAATATAACAAAAATTAAAAAATCATAATCTCCTAATCTCCAGATAGCAATTGTTAACACCTTGGAGTTGTACATGTACACATTTGGTACAACTAATTATTTTTCTAATTCACATTACTTCAGTATCAGGCATTAGGGGAAGAAGTTTGAAAAATTTGTAGAAAAAGCATAGCAAGTATGTGTGTGTGTTGAGGAGGAGAGTGTCAGCATGAGAAGGTAGTGTTAACGTAAAAAAACCATTGAAACCTGTAACGAATTTTTGTGAGTTTATTTGAGCCAGGAAGCAGAACCTCAATGAATGGAGAATGGCAGGGTTACATTTGTATTTATATATTTGCAATCAAAGCAGGGATGTGGGTGGGTTACATGAAATTCATTGGTGATGGATTAAGGAGGAGGGATAAAGCAAAGCAGGGAAACCCCTGGGGTTGGATAAAAAGTAACATGATGGACACATACTTAGGTGGGTGCAGGATCAATTAACACGATAATGAAGAAATTTGAGTTATCTGTCCTGGTGCCCAGCATGTTTGGTTGTGCCCCAAGGGCTCCAGAAAAAGGGAAGTTACAAGTTACCCAGACATTTCAAGGGTATGTTATCATAGATGCAAAAACAAACAAACAGATAGGCTCAGTTAAGGTAAAGGTTGATCTTGTTAGAGAAGATACCAACCTAGGACGTGACTACCCACCATCACTGCTTTTAAAGTTTAATTTCAGACAACCCTTTGTGGTGACTTTAGTTCTCTGAGTTTGCAAGACCACCACGCAGGCCTCCCCTGAGCTTGTCAGGTCAGCATGTGGCCCCTTTTGTCCACAGTAGGTAGTGTTGATGTGAGAAAGGTCCAAATCTGCAGAAAATTTTTATAAGAATTAGAGCCAAACTGACAACACATGCCCAAAGCAGATCTCAAATACTCCAAAGAATAAAAGTTTCTTTTATGCATTTGAAATTAAGGAGGGAAGGAAGGAAGATTACTTGAGAATAGGAGAAAGGAAGGCAGGGATCTGATTACAGGTTGAGATTATGTGCTTTCATGAAGGTGACTACACTATTTTTAGTGGTCTGAAAAGAGTTATTTCCAAGGTATGTTAACCTAGATGCACAGAAACTAATGACAGGGCTTGCTTAAGGCAAAGATAACCCTTTACTAAATAATATATGCCCAGGGTGTGATTACTCACCATGACCTGCCCAGTGAGCCATTTATGATCAGATCACTAGTGAGCTTCCTTTCCATAGAACTCATTTTTTTTTAAATCCACTATAGTTTGGCCAGTTTAGGAGAAAGAGAAAAAAAAGAATGCTTTTAGTCCAGGGATGCATTCTTCAGTTTACTGTCATCTCCACCCCTCCCTGATGCCTTTCTTTCAGTCAGTCATTTCCCCCCCACACCTCCCTAACTAGCCATTTGTCCCCCAAGGGCTTTTTGAGTTAGTGATAGGTACAAGGGGATGAGCTAGAGAGACCTTTCTGATCAGAGCATGCTAGTCAGTCAGCAATTTATGGGACATTTTAAAAAAATATATTTTATTGATTTTTTTTTACAGAGAGGAAGGGAGAGGGATAGAGAGTTAGTTAGAAACATCAATGAGAGAGAAACATCAGTCAGCTGCTTCCTGCACACCCCCTACTGGGGATGTGCCTGCAACCAAGGTACATGCCCTTGACCAGAATTGAACCAGGGACCCTTGAGTCCGCAGGCCGACACTCTCTCCACTGAGCCAAACCGGTTAGGGCTTTATGGGACATTTTTAAATTAAAATGAATGTAGTTTCTTCTGCCTTAATCTTTTGAAGTTTTTAGAGCATTCTGTGTACGATTGTCTTGGGTTCTGCTATGAATGAAGCTGTTGCAGAAAGACCAAAAAACTAAGCGACGCTTTGAAGGAGTGGAGAAATCATAGTTTTAATCATGCAAGGTCTCTGGGAAATGTTCCAGATCAGAGCAAAGTAACATGCGGGAGCCCTGCGTCATGTATGCTTCCCGAGTTAATCGTATTGCAAATGTGTTCCCTCCCTCCAGGCCCTAGAGGAATTGAAACTCCCAACTTCCCTTTCCCCTAGTGTTCCAAGGATTCCACCCAGTTTAACAATCCACCCTTCCCCAGGTGTTCCAAGGTTACAGTGTTCACTAACAATCCACCCTTCCCCAGGTGTTCCAAGGTTACAGTGTTCACTAACAATCCACCCTTCCCTCAGGTGTTCCAAGGTTAAGGTATCAGCTAACAATCCACCCTTCCCTCAGGGCAGCGCTCCTGGCTTGTTTTGCTAATCCAGTTTGGGTGAAGGAGGCAATGCCTCAGCTGAAGGTCATTCTCCCAGAACATCAGGGCTACCTTTGAATTAGCCCTTTTTGCCTTCTCAAAGCAGGTTAATATATTATCTATTTAAGCCATGCCCACCATTTTTCTGTGCCTCCCTGCCAATAGAACCAGCAGACTGAGTGAGGAGATTTAAAGTTGTTAAGCATATGAATGAAATTTAATTAGGCCTCCTGGGATTTGGAGGGATATTGTTATTTTAGGCAAGTAATAGGTTAAAATAAGCTGTTTTGTTCCTGAATGGAATTCACAAACTGCATGGTTAAGAATAATTGCTAAGTGAAGGAATTACAAAAGACTCTTTTATGGCTCCAAGTTCCCCAAGGATGTGAGAAACAGCCCCAATTTTAAGCTCTCCTGCAGTTGTCTCCCCTTAGCTAGGGAGAGTTTGCATATTTTTAGTTGCCGCTTGCTTCAGTTCACTTACAAAATTTTATTTCTTTCTACAAGATAAGGGAGACTTCTCTCAGACCCAGATGGCACATTAGAAATTGATTTACATGGAACCTACTACAAGCATGATATCTGTTTGGGTGAATAAACTATTAATTTGAGTTTACTTTATAAAAATTGGATTCTTGCCCTAGCTGGTTTGGCTCAGTGGATAGAGTTTTGGTCTGTGGACTGAAGGATTCTGGGTTCGATTCCAGTCAAGGGCATATGCCCAGTTGCAGGCTAAATCCTCAGTAGGGGGTGTATTAGAGACACCAGTAAATGATTCTCATCATTGATATTTCTATCTCTCGCTCTCCCTGTCTAAAATCAGTAAAAATACATTATTTAAAAATTGGATTCTCCAGCTCCTGCCCCAGCCCAGGCCTTCACTGAACTATTGTCTCTGTCCATGGGTTATGCATATAAATTCCTTAGTAAATTTCTACCCACCCTCCACCCTCTCCTTCCCTCTGAGATTTGTAAGTCTGTTCCATGTTTCCATGTCTCTTGACCTGTTTTGTTCATCAGTTTATTTTGTTCATTAGGTTCCACATATAAGTGAGATCAGTTGATATTTGTCTTTCCCTGACTGGCTTATTTCTCATAGCATAATTATCTTTGGATCCATACATGCTGTCTCAAACAGTAAGAGAGCCTTCTTTTTCATAGCTGCATAGTATTCCATTGTGTAGATGTACCACAGCTTTTTTATCCACTCATCTACTGATGGGTACTTGGGCTGTTTCCAGATGTTAGCTATTGTAAATAATGCTGCTATGAGCATAAGGGTGCATAGATTCTTTCTGATTGGTGTTTTGTGATTCTTAGAATGTATTTCCAAAACTGGGATTGCTGGGTCAAATGGAAGTTCCATTTTTTATTTTTTGAGAAATCTTCATACGGTTTCCACAGTGACTGCAACAGTCTGCATTCCCACAGCAGTGTACAAGGTTCCCTTTACCCTACATCCTTGTCAGCATTTGTTGTTAATTTATTGATGTAGCCATTCTGGCAGGTGTGAGTTGATACCTCATTGTAGTTTTAATTGGCATTTCTCTGATGACTAGTGACACTGAGTATTTTTTTGTATGTCTGTTGGCCATCTGTATGTCCTCTTTGGAGAAGTGTCTGTTCAGGCCCTTTGCCAATTTTTAAATTGGATTGTGTGTCTTCCTTTTGTTGAGTTGTATGATTTCTTTATATATTTTGGAAATTAACCCCTTATCAGATGTATCATTGAAGAACATGTTCTCCCATGCCGTGGGTTCTCTTTTCATTTTGTGGATGGTTTCTTTTGCTGTGAAGAAGCCTTTTATTTTTATGTAGTCCCATTTGTTTATTTTTTTCTTTGTTTCTCTTGCCCTAGGAGATATATCAGTGAGAGTGGATATCCCTGTCTTAGTTTTGGTCTTAAGGAAAACACTTAGTTTTTACCTAAGTATGAGTTAAGTATGAGTTGGCTGTAGGTTTGTCATATATGACATTTATTATGTTTTGAGTATATTCCCTCTATTCCCTCTTTGCTGAGAGTTTTAATCCAAAGTGGGTGCTGGATTTTGTTGAATGCTCTTTATGTATCTATTGATATGATTATGTGAATTTATTCTTCATTTTGTTTATGTGATGTTATCACATTTATTGCTTTGTGAATTTTATACCAGCCTTGCATCCCCAGAATAAATCCCACTTGGTCATAGTATATGACCTTTTTAATGCTGAATCTGATTTGCTAATATTTTGTTGAGGATTTTGGCATTTATGTTCATCAGGGATATTGGCTTATACTTTTCTTTCTTTATGGTGTCTTACCAGGTTTTGGAATTAAGACAATGCTGGCCTTTTTAAAAGAGCTTAGAAGTCTTCTCTCTTCTTGAATTTTTTGGAATAGTTTGAGGAGGATAGGTGTTAGTTCTTTGAATGTTTGGTAAAACTTGCCTGTAAATCCATTAAGCTCAGAAGTTTTGTTTGCTGGGAGTTTTTTTTTTTAATTATTACTGCGTCAGTTTCATTAATTTTTAATCGCCTATTTAGGTTTTCTGATTCCCTCTGACTGAGTTTTGGAAGACTGTATGTTTCCAGGAATTTGTCCATTTTGCCCAGGTTGTCCAGTTTGTTGGCATATAGATATTCTTTCATATAGATGCATTTTCTTACAAAAATCCTTTGTATTTCTGTGGTGTCAGTTGTTTATTTGCCTCTTTCATATCTGATTTTTTAAATTTGGTTCTCTCTTTTTTTCTTGATGAATCTGGCTAAAGGTTTATCAACCTTGTTTATCTTTTCTTAAAACCAGCTCTTGGTTTCATCAATCTTTTGGATTGTTTTTAAGTCTGTATGTCATTTATTTCTGCTTTGATCTTGTTATTTCTTTCCTTCTACTTCCTTAGGGCTTTTCTTGTTTTCTTTCTAATTATTTTAGTTATAGCAGGCCTGTAGAGAGAATACTTCTTCCATCTAAGGAGTAGGCAATCTTTGTGTATTCTAGGTTTTCAATGAAGATTTGTTATGAATGAATGAATAAATAAATGGACAAATTCTGGAGTATTCATTAGATTATATTAGTGTCCTGATCGTTATAATGTCCTAAAACTATTTTGGTTAGACCTGTTGTGGTATACTAGGTTCAGATTTTCTTGATGCCAAATAAGAATAATGAAGGTATAAGTACGTTTAAATCCAAAAGTATTTTACAATTGATTGTCAGCTAATTTTGTTATAATTGGTGAGTCCATTTGGCAAATATCAAAGACTTATATTTTATTTATTTATTTATTTATTTATTTATTTATATATTTTTAAATTTTTTATTAATATATATATATTTTTTAATTTCAGAGAGGAAAAGAGAGGGAGAGATAGAAACATCAGTGATGAAAGCAAATCATTGATCAGCTGCCTCCTGCATGCCCCCTATTGGGGATGGAGCCCACAACCCTGGCATGTGCCCTTGACTGGAATTTAACCCAGGACCCTTCACTCTGCAGGCAGGTGCTCTATCCATTAAGCCAAACCAGCTAGGGGTACAAAGACTTATCTTTTAAAAGATGCTTTGATGCAGTACAATTGTTAGTGAGATAGTATGTCTTTTGTCTTGGAAACTCCAGCTCTTTTACTTTACATACATGTTTGTCACTATTTGGCATTATTTTGCCTATTTTATAATACTCTCCTGTTCTGAGTTCTTCATTAGCTATGATAGGCATACCATTTTTTATCTGAAAATTAAAATGCTGATAATTTTTTGCATATATCCCTTAGTATTGTTTCTTTATATATAAGAACATAATAAGCCTATGATACTTCTTGAATGAATGATAAATGGATTTGAGATAAGGAAATGTTAACTAAATTGATTTGGTGCATTTATCATGTGTTCTTATAGAACTTACTGTCTAATAAGGCTGCAGACACACAAATAGATCATTACAGTTCAATATATTATGTGCTACAGTGGAAAGATAGGGAATTATAAGAGCAGTTTCATCAGGAAAAACTTCTTAGATATGGTGGTTCTTGGCTGAGCCTGGAAGGAGGAGTAGGGGTTGGCTAAGTAGACACTAGAGAAGTATATTTCAGACAAATAGAATGTCAGATGTAGGGGTTACTGAGACAAAAAGATTGAATACTGAGTTCTTTTTTAAAAAACTTAAAGTAGTTGTATAGCATTAGCTGAATTTTAGGTAGAAACTACAGAGGTATGAGCAAGATAATTTTAGCCTCTCCATTATGATTGTAATAATATAAATATTTACTCTCTATATGGTTCTGGTTTTCAGAGGGGCCTTTTTATGCTTTCTTGGACAGACAGCATGTATTATGATATATTGCGAGACATTCCAGACCTGAGCATGCCTTTTGAGATCAGGGAAAGAAACAAAGTTTTCACAGCTATTAATAGCTTCTGTTTATTAAATGCCTACTATATACCAGAAATTTTACACATAACTGTCTTCTTCCCCTTTCAAAAGGTCTGTGAGATAGGCATCATTTATCCTTATTCCCAGATGAGGACAGTGATGAAGAATTGGCGAGAGGCTTGCCACATAGTTAAATAGGTGGCAGAAAGGGGTAAGAGCCCAGGGCTGTCTGACTCCAAAGCCCGTGTTCTTTCCAGTAAAAACGACCTTAGCAAACCCCTGGAGTGTGGCTGAGATCTTACAGGAGAACAGGCTTGCACAAAGGGGGTAGTAGAAGAGAAGATCCAGTCTACAACGTGGGCGAGAAGTTGCGCCTTTGAAGGTCTGATGCAGTTTGGGTTGCAGGGTGATGAGGAGCCCTACAGAGCTTCAGTGTCAAAGTGCCACAGGCACTGGCAGGCTCCTCCGCCAGGGAGCGCTGTGCCAGACTCTTGTCCAAGAAAAGGAATGAGTGAACGAGGGAAAGAGTACTTGGCATTTAGGAAAGGTAGATAGTGTAGACATAAAATTGCAAAGTCCTAGGCAAAACATCTCTATGGGGTTAGTGATCAAGAGGTGAAATTTCGATGAGGGAAAAAGGGGACATATGTAATACTTTCAACAATAATGATTTTTTTTAAAAAGAGGGTAATGTTGCAAAAAAGAAAGGGTCTTGGCACTGAATGTGCCTCTTACCCTTGTAACATTTCGAGTTGTCAGATGTTGAGGTTGGTAAGCACTTTCCTATGGTGAGTGAAGAGCGGTATTCTCTGACTGGTACACAGGCCTAGGGAAGGTGAGGGAGGGCAGGTACAAGAAATGCTCTTCCTTCAAAAATAGTATGGGTCTGCTCAACAGTGTCATTCTGTGGTTTAGGATCCGATCCCTCCCTGTTTATGCGTTTTATCAGCATCTTTCAGATCACTGGACAAGACATTTCAGAAGGTAAAATGAATGTCCTATATTAGGAGGCTCACAGTTTTCCACTCCTGCTGTAGCAGAGGATGAAGCCCCAGCGGAGTCTTTTGAGACCAGCTTGGAGTTGACTGCCAGCCAGAACTCTTTCTGAGCCTTCACTCTTTTTTGTTGAACACTGGTGGCTTTTCCCTCTTGGTGTTGCAAATTTGACATTTAATAAGGATGATTTACTATAATTTTCTTTTTTTAAAATATATTTTTATTAATTTCAGAGAGGAAGGGAGAGGGAGAGATAGAAACATCATAATGAGAGAGAATCATTGATCGATTGCTTCCTGTACACCCCAAGCTGGGGATCGAGCCCACAACCCAGGCATATGCCCTTACAAGAAATTGAACTGTGACCTCCTGGTTCATAGATTGATGCTCAAACACTGAGCCACACGGGTGGGCAAATTTTCTACACTTCTATAAAAATATAAGCCTACAAAGCGGTTCCCCCTCATTCAAACTGTGGAGCAGTAAACATCCCTTCTTCCAGCCTCTCTCAAGCTCTCTTTAGCTCATTTGAATGAAAGGAATCGACTTTTATAAAGAGGGCGGTTGGAGAGTCGCTCCCTGCAGAGACCCTGCTTCCAGCTTTCTTTCATTTTGCCTTTTGCACTAGTTCAGTGCTTAGCTTGTCATTCTGACGCAGCTTTTCTGCATAGTTCAGCTTTGATACTTTCTGAGCAGCAATACTGAATATCTCCCTGGAGATAAAAGTTTTTACTCTTTTCTCTTTTTAGGCAGATGTCTCATCAAGTAGTGGAGGGCACTGGCTATCAGAAATCACTATTTTTGTCCCCCTTTGCCCTTGTTTTTAACACTGTTGTTGCTTGAACCTTTCCCACTCTTGGCTTATCCCCCAGTTTTTGCCCCATCTTTCAGAGAAGTAACAGTCTGTTATGAAATATTCACAGGCTAGCTGTGAACTTGGGTCCATGAGCAGTGAACACATAAAAATAGAGTTTAGCAACTTAATACTTTTAACTGTGCGTCTCAGAGTTCAATATACCTAGGTAAGAACATAGCCCTATAGGAGGGAATAGTAAGTTGTGGTAGAGACAACTATTTGCTGGAAACTGTTAGGGTCACCGAAGGAGGAGCACATGATACCAAAAGTGGTAAAGAATTATACATTTTTTAGGTCATCTGGAAACCAGGTGGGCTGAGCCTCCAAATGGTGCCAGCATCCAGGGAAGGGGAGTCAGATTTTAAAGGACTCTAGGTGGGCTTTTTTGGCAGGAAATTCTCTGGGTGGGTCTGGATCCTGAGCAGGTCCAGAGGGGAAAATTAATGGTCTTAATGATAATTGGAATGGCGAGCTGAGTTTTTTCCTCATGGTTGTGTCTCGGGATGCCAAAGAATGAGCACTGTGGACCAGAAGATTTAAGCAAAAGTGTGGAAAATTTATTACAAGCAGATTCAGACTCCCACATGGAGGGGGAGTTAATAATGGGTTGCTGCTGAAGCCTTGTGGTCTAGGGGCATCTATTTGCTATAAGCCTGCTCCATATCTACCCCTGTCACCACCTGATTGATTCCCTCAAATGTTCTTACCCAGCAATAGACCTGAACTTTCCCTGATCCTATGTGTCAGTTCACCTTATTGTTGTAGACCCTCCCCAATTTCATATACTTCCCACTCTGAGTCCAAAAACACCCTTATTTCTGCATGGTTGTTTCTGTGATTAGGCTGCTCACACTGCTGTGTCTGCCCTGCCTATGCTCCATCTGCCTTGTTTCCCACTGGACCCTGCCCTGCCTATCTGCGTGTCACGCTGACTCCACTTGTTAGCAAATGGAATGTGGTCTGAGTGAAAGGGAATGTCAATTGTGAAATGACCTAAAGGTCAGTTCCCAGGGGAGGAGATATTTGATTATTTGATGAGACCTAACATTCAGCCTTTCTCTTTTATGGAATAGAGATGGAGGTCATTTCTTCCATCTGAGAGGGGACATTAAGATCATAAGGGAATGGACTTTGGTTGTAGTCAGCTGGAACACTGTATAGACTCCTCCTGGTTGGAGCGAGGGGTTGCAGCAGCATGGTTTCCATGAGAGACTGGTTGGTGAAGACTCAAAAGCCGTCCTGAAGGAAAGATGAATAATGATGCAGAATATATGAGCCAAAACTGAGGGTGAGAAATAGGAATATTAATGGTTCTATGAAGGGAAGTAGCCAGATATACCAATTTATATTTTTTAGCCAGTAGTCCCATGAATTTGATTGTTGTTCTCTAATATTTGTGGTCCTTTCTGTTAATTGTTGAGTGGCATCCCTGACTAGGCCAGACTGAGTGACATAACAGCATTCTTCCTCCAGAAAGAGGCATAGACCCCTTTCTCTGCCGTTAGGAGGTCTAGTCCTCTCTGATTTTGGAGGGTGACAGCTGCTAGTGAATCTCTCTGATCCTGAATTTGAACTAAACTTTTGGCAATGTCATCTGGGTGTTCTTGTAGGTCCAGAGACAGGATTTCAAAATATTATAGAGCAATGGTTAAGCCTCCTATGCCAGACCTGACCCCTGTTGAGATACTGAGAGATATGAGGAAAGATATGAGATTATCTGGACTGCCCTTTTGTGTCAGATGTGATGGGTTACAGGGATAGGTAAAAACTGATTATTGGGGGCTACATCTACATTGAAGTGAGAGAGACTATAGTACAGGTTCCCATCCAGTTGATCCTCCCTGTTTTGATAGAACTCTGTATCCTGCTACGAAGGGATGTAGAGAAAAATCCCTAGCACATGCCAAATCTAATCTAATAAAAGAGTAATATGCAAAAATGACTGTCACTCCAAGACACATAAGCCATGCCCACCAGCCAAGCCACACCTCCCAGCCAATCAGAGCAGCACGAGAGAGCCGGGGGGGGGGGGTGTTCTTTAGCTTACTAGGAGAGAAGGGACCCCTTCAAGCAATCAGTGTTTCAGTATTTTATGTTAAAGTATTTAGATGGTTATCATTTAACCCAGCAATGCTCCAAAGGCTTTAAGTTACCAAGGACTTTGGAAAGTTATGTATAGGCATTTTGAGTCTGGAGAAAAGATGGGAGGAGGAGGCAGCAGGCCCCATAGTCTGTTTTAGGACTGCAGCTTCCAGACCTCCAGATGCTTGGATTTAAAACTGCCACATTTTCCCCTAGAGGCAACATGCTAAGGTTTGGGTAGTAATGAGTTCTGCTTCTAATACAGCAGGACTGTTAAGTCAGTGTTTGCAGTTTTGCAGTAAAGAAAGTTGTTCTTTGGGTAGCAGGAAGTGAGAAGGCGCTGAGGTGAGAGCAGTTTTCAGAAGATTAAAGGGTGAGATACTGGCCTTAGGATCTAAATGCTCAGTAAGGGGTCCCTTTGCTGCATCATAGAGCAGCTTTGCAAGAAGACTAATTGGGAACCCAGAGGCAAAAGTACCAGTGAGCCTGAGAAAGGAGAGTATTTCTTGTTTAGAGGAGGGGACAATCATGGAGGAGATAAGGCATTACAGTCTGAGGCAATGTCTTTGTGGGGTGGGAGTGAAACCGAAGTAGGTGATTGTGGTTCAGGACAACTGGGCTTTATGAGGGGATGCAAGGTAGTCCTGGTCAGGCACTGAGGTAGAATGAGAAAAGAGGATAAAGGGGTATCTAGTAAGATGCAGTGTAGAGGTGAGGTGGCTAATGGCTGTGAGACTAGTCCATCAACCCCCATAATACAGACCAAGAAGAGGATGAGGGTCCCAATGAATTTAAGGAATGGGGGGCAGAATAAGTGGCCCCAGTGTCAATTAAAAGTAGATTGGCTTACCTGCCACCACAGTCATTACCCGAGGCTCTGTCCTGGTGATATAAATCTGTGGGGCCTGGTCAGGACCTGGGCAGCTTCAGTCTTCAGTGGCCAGTCCCAGGAGGTCTGGGAGCTCCAAACCAGATCCAAAGGGTGGCCTTGCTGGACTGGCTGAGGTCCAACTTGGAGGGGCCAGACTACAGTCTTATTTCCAGTGGCCTTCCCTTCCACACCTTGGGCAGGACCAGGTGGGGTCTCGGGTTTGAGCAGGCCTTGGCCCCGTGTCCTTCCTTGTTTCATTTGAAGCATGGGCCCAGAGGAGGCTTAGCCCCTGACTTACCCTTGGTTGGAGGACCAGCACTTCATTGAGAGTTCATGAGAGTGATGCTAGGAGCCGAAAGGCCTCCTTCTGCGCACCAGCCTTGGTCTGATCTTGCCTTTGTTTTGGATTTGGGTCTCCTCGTCTCTACTATTAAAGACCTTAAAGGCCCAGTTAATGAGGCCTTTTTGAAGGGTTTGTGGACCTGTGTCTGTTTTTTGAAGTTTGTTGCATATGTCAGGGCTGATTGGGATATAAAAAGGGTTTTCAAAAGAAGGATTCCTCAGGGGAGGTGGGGTCTAAGGTGGTAAATTACTGTAAGGCCTCCGTGAGTTAGGAGAGGAAGAGAGCTGGGTTTTTGTCTGGGACCTGAGTGATTTTATTGAGCTTGTCATAGTTGACTGCCTTTTGGGCAGTCTTTGTGAGTTGGGCAATGAGATGGGATTACATGGTTACGGAACTGGCGCCCTGCAGAATTAACCGGATATTCCCTTCTTGAGTCAATTGGGGGATCGTGTTAACACTAACCAGGTTGGCGCTGTCCCATGGAGGGCCTTGGCCTGGCCCGGAGCTGCTAACCAGACCTGTTCCTTCTCCTCTGGAGTTTGAGAAGAGGACAGGATGATATAGATGTTGTGCCCAGTCAGTTCAAAGGGCTGGGTCAGGTACTCAAATCCCTTGGTAAAATGGTTGGGTCAGTAGAAAAAGACCGTTTTTTCAATCTGGGTAAGGTCAGACACAGAGAATGAAAGGTGGACCTGGACTGTGCCCTCAGTTCCTGCCCCCTCCCTCAGGGGTAGATGGGCGTGGGAACAGAAGTGGCTGTAGAGGAAGGCAGCCTTTGGGTGACCCGAGAATGAGTGATAGGTGGGGAAAAGCCGTATTGGAACTCGAGTTGTCGGGATTTGGGCTCTCAGGGATGGTGGGAGAAGGTGGTCGCTGGGTCAAAAGTAGATTCAGCATCAGAAGAATTAAGGATATGTTGTTTTGCATGAAGGAGAAGGACCTGATAGAGCAGGACTGACAGAGAGAGGGACAGGACAGAAGGGTGAAAAAGGCCAGGACATAGGGAATCTCTGACCACTTTCCATCTCAGTGACACAGTGTGTTAAAATTGAAAGTGCTGTTTTCAGAGACTCATTTTCTAGTTTATATTGTGGCCAAACAGTGTTACAAAAGAAAATGAGGCAGTTGGGCCTGATCTTTGGGCCCGATCTACCAAAGTCTAAGGTGGTTGAGGTTTGTAAGGACACAACCGAGAGGGGCCGTATTAGGGGATGGGGAGGGAGTGTTCACCATGACAAGAATAGTGTGGTCCACATGAGGGGAAGGGTGAGTGACAGACCCCAAGTCCAAAGGTGGCTGTTTAGGGCAGACGTCCTCACTGCTAAACAAATCACCACAAGAAGCAAGGGGTGACCCTCTTAGACTGGGTGCCCCAGTCCAGAAGGACCCAAAGCCGAACAGCTGAGGGCTCTTCTGGCCTAGTGCTAGGACTTTTGAGACGAGAGGACTTTCGAGAAGTCAATGAGAGTGAGTGGACAGAAGACTCCAGATGAGGGAAGTTGTGGAACATTACTCACCTAGAGGGGATTGGTCGGTGTGGGATGGAGGGTCAGCAATGGACAAGGAGAGGTTCCTGATCTGGCATCCTCCTTGGCTGGTTCGGGAGGGCCTGTACGGGAGGGATGCCCACTCGAGGCCAGCAATTGAGCCGCCCAAATAGGATTCGGAGGTAAACCCAGGACGAGCTGTTGCTGCCTATTGCTCTCTGAGCAGCAAACTCAGGGTGACCGAAGCCAGGGCAATGGCTCCCCTTCCCCGTGAACCCTACTGGGTTTTGGCACCAAATGTTAGGGTCGCCAAAGGAGCTATCTGAAAGATCAGACAGAGGTCGAAAACCAGGACTACAGGCTTTATTAGAGGAGAAGGACCTGTGGGCTGTCTCGCAAGGGGAGAACAGCAGCACATGCAGCGGTGGGCACTCCTTTTGAGGGGCGGAATGGAAGGGGTGGGGCTTAGTGTACTTGGTGCACACTGATTGGTGGCTTACTGCATTGTCCACATAGGACAATAGCTTAGAGTATTTGGCAGGTGTGGATTGGTGGTCCAATTTATAGTCCATATAAGGTACATGGTTAATCACTCAGGTATTTCCGGGCTGTAGGTTACCTCATACTCTGGCCACCAGCTGGGGGAAGGGAGGATTTATCACTATCCACGAGGCCAAAAGTGGTAAAGAATTATAAATTTATTAGGTTATCTGGGAACCAGTTGGGCTGAGCCCCAAAATGGCACCAGCACCCAGGCATGGGGAGTCAGAGGTTTTAAAGGACTCTAGGCGGGCTGTTTTGGTGGGGAACTCTCTGGGTGGGTTGGATTCTGGAGAAGTCTGGAGGGGAAAGATAATGGTCTTAGTTAGTAAGTGGAATGTGGTCTAAGCGAAAGGGAATTTCAGTTGTGAAATGTTCTAAAGGTCAGTTTCCCAGAGATATCGATTTATCAGAAACTAAAATAATTTCCTGAAAAGAACCATATCTATTTGTAAGAATCAAAGAGAAGGAGGTTGTTTTCTATTATAGCTTAGCATCTTTCATAGATGACTCCCTTTCTCTCTGTTCACTCTGATTTTTCTTCTCAGGCTCAGATTTCTAATTTGTTAAGGAAAAGACCAGTCAAACTTCATAGCACTGCCTCCAACTGGCAGTCAGGAGAGGACTTTGCAAAAACTTACTTCTTGGGGACCTAACAAACTCCATTTAGGAAATGTCTTGTTAACCAGTAATTAAATCCAGAGAAAACATATATTTCTGTTTTGAAAATAAGAGCATCTATTTGTTTTCTGTCACCCAAACGATTATTTATAAAGAATACAAGGTATATACCCTGGCTGGTTTGGTTCAGTGGATAGAGCGTCAGCCTGCAGACTGAAGGATCCCAGGTTCGATTCTGGTCAAGGGCACATGCCCAGGTTGCAGGCTCAATCCCCAGTGTGGGGTGTGCAGAAGGCAGCCAATCAATGATTCTCATCATTGATGTTTTTTTCTCTCTCCCTCTCCCTTCCTCTCTAAAGTCAATTTTAAAAAAAAGAATACAAGATATAAATGTCTCCAATAAATTTGGCCTGGGTCAGGACCTCTGCTCCTGAATAGTCTCAGTGATTGCATTTTGATAGGAAGAACTCCACTTTCCCAAAAGGTAACACACAGTTGAACTTGTCTCCTTCCTTAGGGCACCCCATGTTCCTCTTATTCCTCCCCTTAGTGTTTCTAGTGTTATGGGTTTGGTTTCTCATCTTGTTTTGCTGTGCAAGCTGCAAAAGTGTCAGGTTTTTCTGACTGTTCTCTGCCTTCTGATTACCCTTTTAAGCAATGCTGATTACAGGAAATGTCTGTGGTGCGAGGCGGTGCCACAGTGATTAGAACTCGTGGTGTCCCTGTCTGCCTGATTGAAGTAATCACACAGAGGGGAAGAGCAGATGGAATGCTCCCAAATGTGCAGAGGAGACTGTTTCTCATCATTTGGGTTTAAGGATTTTGAGTTAAAGAATCAAAGTTAATGTGAGTTAAGGCTTGTGTTTTTAGTCATTTTGTTTTATTCTTAATCTTCAAAACTTCTTCAAAACTTCTGGGTCTCTGAATGTTGTTTTTCTAAGGCAAATTGGTTTTGCTATTTACCAAGGTCCCTATATAGTAGAACATGAGTATAAAATAGTGGTTGAGCATATCAAGGGGAAAGATACTAGAATGTAAGTGGAATGAATAGGTGAGATGGAAAATGGGAAAGGCCCCAATAGTTCAATTCTGCAAGACTGCCCCTCCCCACCCCACTTCAGATGCCAGTGGGAAGTTCAGTTTGTCACCTGTACTTCTGACCCATTGGAAGTTCCAACAGCCCTCTCCTTGGGTTCAATTAATTGACTAGAGCAGCTCACAGAACTCTGAGCTTGGGGTTTACCAGTTTATTATAAAGAATACAAGCGAGAGGAGAAACAAGATGGCGGCATAGGGTAGACACCGCATATGCAGCTGTGAACAACTATTTCAGAAAAACTGCGAAAAGAACACACGGACACCACACGCACCCACAGGACGGCTGGCTGAGTGAAAATCCTACAACCAGAGAAGAGTCTGAGACTCAGAGCAGCAGCAGAAGCAAAGTACAGAGGTACGGAGGCGCG
>PVJC01024458.1:10181-25630 GCA_004026665.1 Murina feae | reverse complement strand
TGCTACATATAAATGCTGTCTTGTTCTTTAAAATGTTCATTGTTTTCATAAGCAAAAGTCCATTTTGAGCCTAAAAAATAATTTCACCAATATTTTATTGGAAAGGTTGGGCAGTCTGACCACCACTGAATAAAATTTAATACTTTGGTTCTCCTGAACAAAATAATGCAGAAATTACTTCTAGCAATATTATTAAGTATGATGGTATAATTAACCATTAAGAATTTTTCTCCAAAATTTCAGTTTTAAAATATTAAATATAGGTTTCAAAATCTGAACTGAATAAACATTAATTATAAAATAAATGACTGTATTTGTACTTCATTCTAATAGTTCAATTGGTCTTCTTTTATACTCAGCTCCTAAAAGGACAAACTTCAGACTTCAATGAGTTTCTTGTTATGTATATTAAAAGACTTTCAAATTTAAAACAGCCTGGGCAAAACTCTTATGATGAGCTCCGATATAATCTATACTTCCAACTAGTTATGACTTAAGTATAACATCAGGATTCCTGTCTTATCACAACAGAAAGCAAAAATTCATTGAAATTGACACTAAAGGAGCATCTAAGTTCTGTTGGTTGGAGTGGAATTTTATAAATATGTAGTCATATTGCCAGTATACAGGTCCAATAAATGAATTAGCAAATCAAAAGAAAGCACTTAAAGGAAACCACTTATACCATTGGAGGAAAGGAGTCACAACTTACAGGAAACAGCAGTCCAATTAGATCCAGCAGCTAAGGAAGAATAAAAAGGCCATTTTCCATGGGGCCTTGGGTTAGGCCACAAATGTCTAAAAGGTGTCTTTGTATTTATTTATGTGCCTTTCTGTTCATATTGGTCCTCTATGGACTCTCCCCTTTCCTCATTTAGGATTCTTTTCATTGTATCAAGGTGATCCTTTTGAGTGACTCATTTTCTCATTTTCCTGCTTAGATTCTGTCTTCCTACTTCATCTTGTCCACATCTTTCACCCACTTCCAGTAATTCTCCAAGTCCTATTTCTCCATTCCCTTCTGCTGTATTCCTCCTCCTCCCATATAGTAGTCCTCAACACACCTATTTATCTTCTCACACAAGATACCATATTCTCTCACTATTCAACTAGGTCCTACTTCTTCCAATAAAGCTTTCCTTAATTGCCTCAGCAACTAGTAATTCACCTAGCATACCACACTGACGTCACTGAGTCAATATCACATGTATTCCTGTGTATATCCTGTCCCCCAATTCTCCTTAATGACATAAAGAGACCATGTGCTCAAGTCCCTACTGACATATGTTCATTAATACTTTTTGGGTTTTGAACTAGGTGAATATAGTAAATACTCAAAAAAACTAATATATTTCTAACTCGCAATGTGTCCTGCACATAGAAGAGGCTTTTATGGTGTAAGAAGAAAACTGGCCAGAAAACATACAATTATAATACACTGTGCTATATGCTGTGATAGGGATAAATATAGAGGTGAGGCCCCTAATCCAGTGTTTGGGGCAGAGTCAAGTCAGGAAATATTTCTTCAGCAGAGGTAAAGTCCAAAAAGACCCAGAGGGAAATGGACAGAGAGCTAGTGGGAAAAGTGAGACATAAAGAAGTAAGCTGGGCTTTAAATGTATACAACTTCACCTGTGTTTAGTTGAAGGGTGGTTTAAAATGTTGCAGGAAAGAAAAGCAGGAATGGATACAGCTCTCAAAAGATGGTGGTGTAGGTAAACACCTGTACTTGCCACCTCTCACAACCACATCAAAATTACAACTAAAATGCAGAACAACCATCATCCAGAACTGCCGGAAAGCTGACTGAATTAAAGTCCTACAACTGGGAACAGGGAAGATGGCAGCTGACAGGACAGCAGTGAGCAAGATAGTGTGAGTGAGTGAAAGAGTGAAGAGAGTGCATGGATATGCAAGGAGTGTGTGTATTTGTGAGTGAGGGTCAGTTATATTCCATAGGACTGTTGGGGACTGGCAGACCAGGCTCTCCTGGCCAAGCAGCCTCTACTACCACTGTAATCTCTCCCAGAGTGGTGGCTCTGTCACAGAGACCATGCCATCTTGAAGAGGAGAGTAGCTGTGATCAGAAGCCCAGCCTTACCTTTACCCAGGGAGACCTCGAATACCACACGGAACCCTACAGCCACAAGGCCCAAGAACCAGCTGCCTCACCTACAAACCCATGAACAACGAGATACCAGCCTACCCGGCCACAAGCACCTAAAAAGTTTGTCCGTGGGGAGACAAGGTGGCGGCCAAATAGACAGGTCCTGCTGCTTCTTACACAGCAGGTAGAAGAAACAGCAGAATCAAGTAACAACCACCTGAAATTGAGGAATTAAACACATCTGGTGAGGCAATTCATGGACAGAAAGGTCAGTGATTGCCTGGAGAGAAGTGAGATCGGGGATCTGGGCTAGAGGGAGAAATGTGTGCAGCTGGGACTAGAGTCTCAGAGGGAGATTGCACTACATCAAAGCCCTGTCTCTTGGGGTCAATGTAGCCCTCAAATGTAGAAAGGGGTCCACAGGGCTTCTGGCAGTGGGGGACTCCAGATCAAAGCCCACAGTCACGGAATACTGCACCCAGAAAGGCAGCCTAAAGTTCTATACCAGTCACACAGGCCCAGGGGGAGAAAGGCGGAAGGCAGCATGGTTGGTGTCTTTTTAACTTCCTTGCTTTTACTTGCTAAACCCAGTGCAAAGGATCTTTTGATTAAAAACGCTCACAGAGACTGCAGAGAAAGATGGTTTTTGTGGAAACTGAGAATAGGGAGAGAGGAGCAGGAAACCAGCTGTGGGACAGTCCATCTCTCAATCCTGAACATTTTTCTCCTGAAGACAAGACTCCTCCTAACAGTGCAGCCACACCCAGTCTTGAGAACAGCAGGGAAAGGAAGATTATAAATATCCCCAGGGAGCCCTGGGGACTGGGCTAAGGGGCCATTTGGTCCCAGAAATACAGAAAAACCACCACCTAGGGGCCATGTCAGAAGTAGGCACTTGTGTAAATACAACTAAAAGCAGGCAGAAAAACAAAGTGGTTGGATTGATTCTGTCTACTTGAAACCAAGGCCATGGCAGAGGAGCAGTGGACCACTAGAAACTTCAACACTGTGCTCTGACAAGAAACTGAGATGTGGAAGGCAGAACAGTAGAGAGGGGTCTTAAACCAGCCCCCACAGGACACTGAAGCACTGATGAAGAAGCTAACGAACTTCGCTACACTTTTTTGTTATCTTTCACTTAAGAAACTAAAAATATTTTTCACTTTTTTATTTTTTACCATTTTCATAATTTTTATTTTTTTTGGATTAGTGTTCTACATTCTATTTTTATTTTTTATCATTATTTTACTCTACCTGAATTTTTCTTTTATGTTAACACTTTCTTCCTTACTTTTCCCATTTTCATCCTGTTTCTCTTCTCCTGCTTTAGTTTTTCTCTATCCTTCCTTTTTACTCTGTTAAAAATTGATCTACTTTATCAGCTTTATTGACGTATTAGTATTAGTCTGTTGGCCTATTTATACATATAATTTCCTCTCCCCTGCTCCAAGGCCATACACACTTCTCTTTTCTCTTTCTTCACTAGCCAAATTTTTTTTCTTTCTTTCTTGTTGTTTGTATTTTTTTTTATTTTATTGCTTTTGTTTTTCCTCTCCTCACATGTTATCTTCTTCCACTACCAGCTTAGCTTCAATCACCAACTCAGGCCTATCTGCTAATTTCCTTTTCCATAAATAGGTGAATACATAGATTAAGAAAAGGGAAAATCATATATACATACATACACACACACACACACACACACACATACATACTAGGGGCCCGGTGCACAAAAATCTGTGCACTCAGGGGGGTCCCTCAGCCTGTCCCGTGCCCTCTCGCAGTCTGGGACCCCTCAGGGGATGTGCACCTGCTGGGGTGCCTGGCCAGCCTGGGTGAGGGGCTGATGGCTGTTTGCAGGCTGGCCAAGCCCCCCAGGGGGCACCCTCACCCCATGGGGGTGTGGCCAGCCTGGGTGAGGGGCTGAGGGCCATTTTCAGGCTTCCCACAGCCCCTTCAGGGTTCAGGTCCCTACTGGGTTGCCTAGGCAGCCTGGGTGAGGGGCTGAGGGCCGTTTTCAGGCTGCCCACAGCTCCCATTGACCCAATGTCCCAGAAAGGCTGGATGGAATCAGGTTTCTGGGGTTATCTTCTATAATTGAAACTTTGTTGCCTTGAGCGGAGGCCTAGTCAGGCAATGAAGCCTGTTTGCTTCAGCTCTGTGGCTTCTATAATTGAAACACTTGCCTTGAGCAGAGGCCCGGCCAGCTTAGGCAGGCAGTTTCAACTTCCTCGCTGGTACAACGGAAGCCTCCTGTTTGCTCTAGCTCCATGGCTGCCAGCTGCCATCTTGGCTGGGTTAATTTGCATACAGCCGCTCTGACTGGCTGGTGGGCATGGCTTGGCCGGTGGGCGTGGTTTAGGTGTCTCAGAGTGATGGTTAATTTGCATATTACTCTTTTATTAGATTATATACACACGTATGTATTATACACACATACACACATATACATACATTGGAGACACAAAATTCGTGAACATGGGAGTGGGCCTCAGCCTGGCTGGCACACTCTTGCAATCTGGGACCTCTCAGAGGATGTCCATCTGCCAGTTATGCCCAATCCCACAGGGATCACTGCGGGATCAGGCCTAAACTGGCAGTTGGACATTACTCTCACAATCCAGAACTGCTGGCTCCTAACTGCTTGTCTGTCTGCCTGCCTGATCACCCCTAACCACTCTGCCTGCCTTTTTGCCTCTAACCACTGTGCCTACCTGCCTGATTGCCCCTAAGCACTCTGTTTGCGTGCCTGATTGCCCCTAACTGCTCGCCTACCTGCCTGATCACCCCTAACGCCCTCTGCCTCAGCCCCCACCACCACAGCTTTGTCTGCAAAGATTATCTGGAATGACATCCAGAAGGTCATTTGGTTCTCCGGTCTAATTAGCATATTATACTTTTAATATTATAGATTTTTAATATATATTTTTTATTTTTTTCAATTATTATTTTCTACTTTTTTAGTATTATGTTTTTTTTCCTTTTCTTCTTATACACTCATTCTCTTTCTACCCTCTCTAAACAAAATCATGGCCATTACCCTACTCATTCAATTCCTTGACCTTACCTTTGGGAAATAAGTTCTGCCTCTTCATGTCCAGCTCCCCTCCTTCTTTTCTAGGTGTTTATTGTTTGCATTTTTTTGGATTAGTTATTGTAGTTTTCTCCTCATATACATATACGATTCCCCTTCTTTTTTTCTTTTTCTTTCACCATTTTTGCTTTTCTCAATATCATGTTTGCACTCTTTTCTATACCCTAATTCTCTTTCCCCTGGTGGTTATCTTTACTTGGGGTTATTGGTATCATGAATACATTCATGTTTTGTGCCCTCTGTGTTGTGTCTTGTCAAGTTGTATTTTGTGCCTCTAAGTCAAGGCAGTAGGAAAACAGGTGTAAAGAATAAAAATGGCGACAAACCAGTATCTATCAATAATTACCTTAAATGTAACCAGAATAAATGACCCAATCAAAAGACATAGGGTAGCTGAATGGATAAGAAAACATGTATCAGCTGTCTACAGGAAACCCAACTCAGAACAAAGGACTCACACAGACTGATAGTGAAGGGATGGAAAAAAATTTTTTGAGGGGAATGGAAATGAAAAAAAAAAGCTGGGGTAGCAATATTTATATCTGACAAATTAGACCTCAAAGTGAAGGCCATAACAAGAGATAAGGGAGGCCACTTTATAATACTAAAGGAAGCAACTCGACAAGAAGATATAACTCTGACAAGAAAAAAAAAGAAAAAAGAAGAAGATAAAACTCTGGTAAACATATATATATATATATATATATATACCCAACACAGGTGCACCCAAATACATAAAAAAACTTCTGGAAGATATCAAGGGAGAGATTGATAGCAATACAGTCACAGTAGGGTATTTTAATATCCTATGGACACCACTGGGTAAATCTTCTAAACAAAAAATCAGTAAAGAAACAGTAATCCTAAATGATTCACTAGATCAAATGGATTAGTTGATACCATCAGAACATTTCACCCAAAATCCACAGAATATACATTCTTCTCAAGTGCACATGGGTCATTTTCAAAGATAGGCCACATACTGGGACACAGGCAAAGTCTCTTCAAATTCAAGAAGAAAGAAATCATATCAAGCATCTTCTCAGATCACAATGGCAAAAAATTAGAAATCAACTACAAAAACAATGAAAAAAATCAAGCACGTGGAGGCTAAATAGTATGCTATTAAACAATAACTCAGATACCAAAGAGATCAAAGAAGAAATAAAAAGCATCATGATAACAAATGATAATTAAAAGACAACAATCCAAAATCTATGGGATACAATGAAAGCAGTCTTGACAGGGAAGTTCAGAGCTCTACAAGCCTACCTAAAAAAAAACCCAGAAAAACAAAAAAAAATGGTAATAAATTATCTAACCCTACAACTCAAACAGGTAGAAGGAGAGCAACAAGAAAATACCACAGTATCCAGAAGGAAGGAAAGAATAAAGATCAGAGTGGAAATAAATGACACAGAGACCAAATACACAATATAAAAGATCAACAAAACCAAGAACTGGTTCTTTGGGATGAACAAGATTGATGAACCTCTAGTCAGGCTCAGCAAGAAGCAAAGAGAGAGGACCCAAATAAACAAAATCAGAAATGAAAGAGGTGAACTAATAACTGATCCCACAGAAATACAAAGCATTATGAAAAAAATACTTTGAGCAACTCTATTCCAACAAACTGGACAACCTAGACGAAATGGGCATGTTCTTAGAAAAATACAAGCTCCCAAATCTCAACCAGGAAGAATAAAAAAAACCTGAATAGGTTGATAACTACGGAAGAAATTGAAGCAACGATCAAAAATCTTCCAGCAGCCCTAGCCGGTTTGGCTCAGTGGATAGAGCATCGGCCTGCGGACTCAAGGGACCCAGGTTCGATTCTGGTCAAGGGCATGTGCCTTGGTTGCAGGCACATCCCCAGTAGGGAGTATCCAGAATGCAACTGATCGGTTTCTCTCTCATCGATGTTTCTAACTCTCTATCCCTCTCCCTTCCTCTCTGTAAAAAATCAATAAAATATATATTTTTAAAAATCTTACAGCAAACAAAAGCCTTGGTCTGGATGGCTTTACAGGGGAGTTCTATCAAGCTTTCAAAGAAGAACTAAAACCAATCCTCCTCAGAATGTCCAAAAAGAATCAAGAGGAAGTCACACTTCCAAGCTCTTTCTATGAAGCCAGCATTACCCTAATCCCAAAACAAGATCAAGTCACCACAAAAAAAGAGAACTACAGGCCAATATCCCTGTTGAACACAGATGCTAAAATACTCAACAAAATTCTAGCAAATCAGATCCAGCATTACATTAGAAAGATCATGCCAACATGACCAAGTGGGATTTATTCTGGAGATGCAAGATGGTACAATATACACAAATCAATAAATGTGATAGATACTTCACATAAAAAACTGAGACAAAAATTACATAATTATATCAATTGATGCAGAAAAAGCATTTGACAAAATTCAACACACTTTCTTGATAAATACTCTCAGCAAAGTGGGAATAGAGGGATCATACCTCAACATAATAAAAGCCATATATGACAAACCTACAGCCAATATCATACTCAAAATGCAAAAACTAAATCCATTTCCCCAAATAATAGGAACAAGACAGGGATGCCCACTCTCACCACTCCTGTTCGACATAGTACTAGACGTGCTAGCCATAGCAATCAGACAAGAAGAAGAAATAAAAGGCATCCAAATTGGAAACAAAGATGTACAACTGACCTTACTCACAGATGACATGATACTGTACATTGAAAACCCTAAAGACTCTATCAAAAAACTACTAGACTCAGTAAGTGAATTTGGTAAAGTAGCAGGATACAAAATTAACACCCAGAAATCTATTTTCTTTTTATACACCAATAATGAACTTACAGAAAAAAAAATCCCATTTACCATTGCACCAAAAAAAAAATCAAGGTGCCTAAAAATAAACTTAACAAAGGATGTAAAAGACCTGTACTCATAAACTACAGGACATTGCAAAAAGAGATAGAGGAAGATGTAAACAAATGGAAGAACATACTGTGTTCATGGATTGGAAGAATCAACATCATTAAAATGTCCATACTACCCAAAGCAATCTACAGATTCAATGCAATCCCCATTAAAATAACAGCAGCATATTTCAAAGATCTAGAACAAACTCTCCAAAAAATTCATCTGGAATAAAAAAGTCCTCAAATAACCACAGCAATCCTAAAAAAGAACAAAGTTAGAGGGACCACAATACCAGATATCAAGCTATATTACCAAGCCAGGGTTCTCAAAACTGCCTGGCACTGGCACAAGAACAGACATATAGACCAATGGAACAGAACAGAGAACCCAGAAATCAATCCAAGTTATTATGCTCAATTAATATTTGACAAAGGAGGCAAGAGCATGCAAAGGAGTCAAGACAGTATCTTAAAAGAATGGTGCTGGGAAATTTGATCAGATACATGCAAAAAAATGAAACTAGATTACCAACTTACACCATACACAAAAGCCAACTCAAAATGGGTAAAGGACTTAAATGTAAGACAGGAAACCATAAAAATCTTATAAGACTCCAAAGGCAGCAAAATATCAGACATATGTTGTAGCAATATCTTTACCAATACAGCGCCTAGGGCAATGGATACTTAGGAGAAAATAAACAAATGAGACTACATCAAAATAAAAAGCTTCTGCACAGCAAAAGAAACCATCAACAGAACAACAAGAAAGCCCACTGCATGGGAGAACGTATTTGCCAACGCTATTTCAGATAAGGGTTTAATCTCCAAAATTTATAGAGAACTCATACAACTTAACAAAAGGAAGATAAATGAGCCAATCAAAAAATGGGCATAGGACCTAAATAGACACTTTTCTAAAGAGGACATACAGAAGGCCGAGAGACATGAAAACATGTCCAAAGTCACTCACTAATCATCCAAGAGATGCAAATTAAAACAGGATACCATCTCACACCTGTTAGAATGGCTATCATCAACAAATGACAAGTGCTGGTGAGGATGTGGACAAAAAAGAACCCTCTTGCCCTTCTGGTGGAAATACAGACTGGAGCAGCCACTGTGAAAAACAGTATGGAGTTTCCTCAAAACGTTAAAAATAGAACTCCCATTTGACACTGCGATCCCACTTCTAGGAATGTATCCCAAAAAACCAGAAACACCAGTCAGAAAGGATATATGCATCCCTATGTTCATAGCAGCACAATTTACAATAGCTAAGATTTGGAAACAGCCTAAAGTGCCCATCAGCAGATGAGTGGACTGGTACATCTACGCAATGGAAAACTATGCTGCTATAAAAAAGAGGAACTTTTACCATTTGCAACAGCATGGATGGAACTGGAGAGCATTATGCTAAGCAAAATAAGCCAGAAAGATAAATATCACATGATCTCACTCATATGTGGGATATAATGATCAACATAAACTGATGAACAAAAATAGACCCAGAGGCAAATGGCAGGGGAGGGGAGGCTTAGAGATCAACCAAAGGCCTTGTATGTATGCATATCAGCATAACCAATGGACACAGACACTGGGGCAGGGCGGGCTTGCCTTTGGGGTGTGCGTGGCTAGGGGGGTCAACTGGGGGGAAAAGGAGACATATGTAATACTTTTTTTAAAGAAAAAAAGAAAAAAAAAGTCCTACAACTGGAGAAGTAAACAAGAAACACATTGAGATTGGTAGGAAGTGTGAAACAGGCTTGTCCAGCACCCACATGTGCCACTTTGTTAACCCGGAGGTAGACTGTCTCTGCAGAAGCCACCTGGAGAAGGATGTCCCAGCCCCATACCAGACCCCCAGACCAGGATCCCAGAGCTGGGAAAAGAATTCCCGACTGGCAGTAAGAACTATGGGCTGTAAAAAACCATGGACTGGGGCTCAGTGACCCAGAGAATGCTGGAGACCCAGTTGTTCCTCCTACCCAGTTAACTGCCACACGTCCAAAACGGAAACCATCTCCATTTCTTTTATACTCGCTGGAACATTTATGAATGTAAGTCACCACAATTTTCTTTGCAAACCCAGAGATATCACCAACAAGTCTGGTTTTTAAATTGGGTGACCAGAGTTTGTGGCTATAGATGCATGTGGTGTGTGGGCAAGGTCCACCTCTTGCGTCTATATACACTTATGGTGTACAAATGGTTAAAAGGCCAGCACCATGAACTGACCTTATAAGGTCCTGCTTCCTCTGAGCTCCAGCATGAGGGTGAGGTTCTGGGGAAGACAGACACATACAAGGAGGAACTGGGGCAGGAACTTGGAGGTGGCTTTCTCCCAGACAGGAGGTGCTAGGTGGGATCATTTTTCCTATGCTGGGACTTTCCTGGTCACAGGGCTTCTGTTTGCTCAGCCCTGGTGATTCGCTAAGACCCCGCCTCATCCAATTTACAACCCCACCAAGGCTGTGTACAGAGGCTTTTGCATATGACTGGCCTTTCCTTGCTCTGGGTAAAAATCTCTCAAACTGCAGCTGGGTCAGGGAGCTCCAAACATATCAATAAAAGGCCCAAGACCAAGCACTGGCACCAGGCTGCCTTGCTTCATAGCTGGGCCTCATCTGGGCACTTGCAAACACCATACAAAGAGGAGGAATCTGCAGATCTCTCTGTAGTTCCTGCTAGGTTGCCCCAGTCAGGGACTGACTTTGCACCTCCCTGGAGACTCAAGAGCCAGTGTACCCAGTGGTCAATGTCAGACCATACCAGATTACAACTCTACACACCCATAAGCGACACACTCAAGGGGCAGACTCAGCACCAAAGCACTACTGAACCAAGTCCTGATCCATAGGGGTGTCTCCTGCACAGCAACTCTCCCACTGTAGTCACAGCTGGTCCTCACAGCCAATTGGCCTGGAGATCAATTACTCCCAATGACACCAACAGTAACTGAGTCTCAACTACAACAAGATTGTGCTCACAGCCCACAAAAGGGTTCACCTAGAGTTCCCAGCTCAGGTGACTAGGGAAGCTGAGCCACTGGGTCCTATAGAACACCTACTACAAAAGGCCATTCTACCCACTGAAGGAGATATAGCAGCTATACCAATACATAGAAACAAACACAGGGAAGCAGTCAAAATGCAGAGACAGGAAGGCATATCACAAATAAAAGAAATGGAACAGAGCAGACTACTGGATATAGAGTTCAAGACCACGGTTATAAAGTTACTCAAGAATCTTTTAGAAACCTCCAAAAAAATTGAAAAGGACCAGTTAGACATTAAGCATACACTGACTGAAATAAAGAACATACAGGGATCCAACAGTGGAGTGGAAGATTCTGAGAATCAAATCAATGATTTGAAATATGAGGAAGCAAAAATCACCCAACCAGAAGAGCAAAAAGAAAAAAGAATCCAAAAACATAAGGAGCCTCTGGGACAACTTGAAGCATACCAACAGTTGCATTGTGGGGGTGCCAGAAGAGAGAGAGCAAAATATTGAGGACCTGTTTGAAGAAATAATGACAGAAAACGTCCCCTAGCTGGTGAAAGAAATAGATTTACAAGTCCAGGAAACACAGAGAACCCCAAACAAGAGGAAGCAAAAGAGGACCACACCAAAAGACACATCATAATTATAATGCCAAGGTAAAAGAAAGAGAGAATTTTAAAAGCAGCAAGAGAAAGCAGTTAGTTACCTATAAGGGAATACTATCAGCTGATTTCTCAACAGAAATTATGCAGGCCAGAAGAAAGTTGCAAGAAATATTCAAAGTGATGAATAACAAGGACCTACAACCAAGATTACTCTACCCAGCAAAACTATCATTTAGAATGGAAGGTCAGATAAAGAGCTTCACAAACAAGAAAAAGCTAAAGGAGTTCACCACCATCAAACCAGTATTATATGAAATGTTGAAGGGTACCCTTTAAGATGAGGAAGAAAAAGATAAAAAAAATAAATCAAAATAAACAAATAGAAAATCTAACAAACAGAATAAACTGATGAATAAAATAGAATAGGGGCATGGAAATGGAACAGACTGATGATTCTCAGAGGGAAGGGGGTGGGGAAAAGAGATTAAAATAGATCTTATGTGCATATATCCATTACCTATGGACACAGACAACAGAGTGGTGAAGACCTGGAGTAGGGTGGGGTGGGAACCAGGTGGAGGGGGACAATAGGGGAAAAGAGAGGGATATCTGTAATAATCTCAACAAAAAAGATTTTTAAAGAGAAAAGAAAAATATTAAAAGGAAAGCAGGAATGGCAGGAACATCTAAGGTGAATTTTGAAGGTCAAGTTAGAAGAGAACCTACTCTGCTTCTCTGCTTAGCTTTGACTGCTTAACATATAGACTAGATCCAGTAATTTCCCTTCCTCAACAACTTTTCATCAAGCTCTTCAAGTACTGTTACAGAGAACTTACACAATAGGTATAAAAATTACAAAGAACAGTGCAATGTGGTGCATAGCCTACTATCATTTATGTAAAAAAGAGAAAATGAATAAAAACAAACAGTTGTTTTTACATACATAAAAAAAACCTCTGGAAAGATACCCTCTGTCTGGTAATGTTTGTGGAGAGGGAAACTAGCTGGGCTCTGGGAGATGGGGTGGAAGTGAAACTTTTCACTACATAATCTGTAATACTTTGGGGGCTTGAACCAGGCACATATATTAAGTATTCAAAACACTTAAATACTTGCCTTATTTAATAAAACCCTTTCTATCTCCGTACCCCACAAAACACTTTTTATTTTAGCATGACATTCAAGGCTTACATACTGTTTTAGCTCATGTCTGTTTATAATCTTCTACACACCCTGTAATCTAAATACTGCTTTCCCCACTTTTAAGCAAGGTTTGTTAGGGATAGTTATGTGTGCTAGAACTGTAGCTTCCAGAATTTTTTGAGAAGCCCCAGTAACACATTTTATGTCATAATCCACTGTACCTAAAATGAATGTATGTGCCCTGGCCTGTGTGCTCAGAGCACAGGCCTGGGTTGCAGGCTCAATTCCTGGTAGGGGCGCGGGGGTGCAGGAGGCAGCCAATCAATGTTTCTCTCTCCTCCCTTCTTCTCTCCTGAAAATCAGTAATTATTATTTTAAATAAATAAATAAATGTATATAATAAAAACAAAATCTTCATGAAACTACACTGAATCATTACTATGTGTTATATTCTCTGATACTTTCTATTTTATTTCTTTAAAAAATGCTAGTCACAAACTACTAATGTTATGAACATACTAGAATATAAGCACCTTAAGGGAAAGAACTAAGAGTTCACTATATGCCCATGGCTTCTGTCCAGCTTTGAACACAGGAAGCAGTCACTGACTCAACAAGGATTGAGTCTTTACTAAATACTCTCTATCCTGTTAAGTGCTGGGATAGAAGTATACATAAGAAGTTAAATCACTACTTAGAAGTTTGAGATTAAGTTCTATTTTATACCAGATATTTGAAATGCACTTTTAGATATGTACAATTATTTTACATTTTACTGAACACTTTGGAAATCCCTGGAAATTTGATTTAGAATAATCTCATTTCACAGGCAACTATTTGTATTAAACAGATTTTAGGTAGAGTTATACAATTCCCTTAAGTAAAACTATCTTTTCACTTAAGCTCACAATCATTACTGGTAAAAATGCTTCCTTAAATCCTTTTTGAAGGTAACTGGGTATAAAATAAAAACATTTTTCCTCCAAATCCTAGTCCCTCCCCCCACCAAAATCCACACATGTAATATCAAAAATGTGTTTTCCTAAAAGAAAAAAAATCACTCCAAAGAAAATATAAATATATAGGAAGTGAAATGCAAAACGATAGGTGAAATTTGATGCTTTGAGGAACATAGAATTTAAGAAACAGCAAAAGCAAAGATTACATTTGAAAGCCAAGAGACATATGAAAACATGCTCAAAGTCACTAATCATCCGAGAGATGCAAATCAAAACAACAATGAGGTATCAATGAGGCAGAACAGTATTGAACAGACTGTCAAACTACAGCTGGAAGGCTCGGGAGGGTTGGGGGGGAGTTAAGAGATCAACTGAAGGACTTGAATGCATGCATACAAGCATAATCAATGGACACAAGACACTAGGGGTAGAGGAGGAGGGGGGAAGGTCAAGGGGAAAAACGGAGACTTATTTAACACTCTTTGTAATACTTTAAGCAATAAAACAAAATTTTAAAAAAAGATTACATTTAGACGAAGGGAAGGAGTAGAAATGAGGGTGAGAAGACTAAAATAAAAAAAGATTACTAAAATAAGGATAAACAATACAAAGATACAAAAAATAAAGAATTAAACATAATGCCCTGGCTGGGTGGCTCAGTTGGTTAGAGCATCATCTCCTATACCAAAATGTTGTGGGTCCAATTCCCAGTCAGGGCACATACCTGGGTTGCAGGTTCAATCCCTAGTAGGGGTCATATGGGAGGCAACATATAGATGTTTCTTTCTCTTTTTCTCTTACTCTCCCTCTCCCCGCTCCCTACCCCCCTTTCCCTCTCTAAAGTCAATAAACATATCCTTGGGTGAGGCTTAAATAAAAAAGAATTAAACATAGTAAGGGAGGAAATGTAGAAATTTTTCTGATTTAACAATGCCAGAAATAAGAAATATATTAAATTCTCACTAGGGTGCTGAACTCTGGTCATTGGGCTAATGGGTTGCATCTTGTTTTCAACCCATATATTTAAAGAAGCAAAATTCATCAAAAAAACTTTTGAAGAACTGATACAGAAATAAAACCTACATTAATTCTCTTTTTATATCTAATAAAAATGATTAACAATCACCCTAGCTGGTTTGGCTCAGTGGATAGAGCATCAGCCTGCGGACTGAAGGGTTCCAGTTTCCATTCTGGTCAAGGGCACCTACCTCAGGTGTAGGCTCGATCCCGAGACCCAGGTTGGGCATGCATGCAACCAATCTACGTGTCTCTCTCACATTGATATTTCTCTCTCTCTCTCCCCCTCCCTTCTACTCTCTCTAAAAATCAATGGAAAAATATCCTCAGGTGAGGAATAAAAATAAATAAAAACTTTAAAAAAAGATACAATATATCAAAAACTAAGCATTTTTAGGAAAGAAGACAGACAATGAAACCTAAATTATTTTTCTTTTTATATATAGCAAGGAGGAATTAAGACTACAATTATCAAGGCCTAAGAATTTATAGTTGAACACTTTTTTAAGTAGCAGGGATGCTATCTTTTAAATATATTTTTCACTGATTTCTGAGAGGAAGAGAGAGAAAGAAAAAGAGAGGGGGGAGGGAGGGAGGGAGGGAGGGAGG
>PVJC01024458.1:0-10081 GCA_004026665.1 Murina feae | reverse complement strand
CAGCTAGGGCAGCAGGGATAGAATAATTCAGTAAAATGAGGAGCAATACATCCACCTATTAGTGGATTCGTAGGTTGTTTCCATATCTTGGCTATTGTAAATAATGCTGCAATGAACATAGGGATTCACATATATCTTTCCAAGTTGGTGTTTTATTTCCTTTAGATAAATATCCAGAAGTGAAATCACTAAGTCGTATGGCAGCTCTATTTTTTTTTTTGGTTAATCTTCACCAGAGGATATGTTTTCCAACTGATTTTTAAAGTGGAAGGAAAGGAGAGACAGAAACATCGATGTGAGAGAGAGAGATTGATTGGATGCCTTCCACACATGCTCCAACCAGGACCAGAAATCAAACTTGCAACCCAGATATGTGCCCTTGACCAGAATTGAACCTACAACCTTTCCGTGTGAGGGCCGACACTCTAATCACTGAGTCACACTAGCCAGGACTGGCAGTTCTATTTTTAAGGAACCTTCATACTTTTTTTCCATAGTGGATGCACCAATTTATGTCCTCCCCAATGGTGCAGGAGAGTACCCTTTGCTCCACATCATCACTAACACTTATTTGTTGTCTTTTTGATAATAGCCATTTTGACAAGTTATGAGGTGATATCTCATTGTGGTTTTGATTTGCATTTCCCTAATGCAGTGATTTTCAACTTTTTTATCTCAGGGCACACATAAACTAGTTACTAGTTCTGTAGCACATCAAAATATATATGTGTATTATAAAATATTAAAAATTGCTGCCCTGCCCCAGCTGCTTTGGCTCAGGGGATAGAGCACTGGCCTGAGGACTAAAGGGTCCCAGGTTCAATTCCAGCCAAAGGCACATGCCCCAGTTGCTGGTTCGATCCCCCTAGTAGGGGGCGTGTCAATCAATGATTTTCATCACTGATGTTTCTCTCTCTCTCTCCCTCTCCCTCTCTCTCTCCCCCTCTCCCTCTCTGAAATCAATAAAGAATATATATATATTAAAAAAATGGTAGCTTGTTAAAAAAAATTGCTGCCCTAATGATTAGGGATGTTAAGCATCTTTTCATGTGTCTGTTGGCCATTTGTATATCTCCTTTGGAAACAACCTAGGCGTTCGTCAATAGATGAATGGATAAAGAAAATGTGGTATACACACACATAGGAAAATTACTTAACCATAAAAAAGAATGAAAACTTGCCATTTGTGACAAAATGAATGGACCTAGAGGATATGATGCTAAGTGAAATAAGTCAGAGAAAGACAAATACTGCATGATTTCACTTATATGTAGAATCTAAAAATAAACACAAAATAAACAAAACAGAAGCAGACTTCTACCGAGAACTGATAGTTGACAGAGGGAAGAGGGCTTACAAGATGGGTGAAAAAAGTGAACAAAGTTAAGAGATACAAACTTCTAGTTATAAATAAGTCATGGGGATGTAATGTACAACATAGGGAACATAGTCAATAATATTGTAATAACTCTGAATGGTGATAGATGGTAACTAGACTTATTATGGTGATCATTTCACAAGGTATACAAATGTTTAATCTCTATGTTGTACTCCTGAAACTAATATATCAACTATACTTTAATAAAAGAGGAGCACTACATAACATGATAGACTAAGCTTAAAAACACCAACACAGTGACAATATAGAACATATCCATCTCTGCTAAGAATCTAACTGCTCTCCTATAACCATTCACTGCTTAATTAAACAACCAGATTTTACAATGGACAATAACCTATGTGCTGAAATGGAAAAACTATTTGCTTCCAGTCTGTGGTCATTTACTCAATAAATTAATCATTAATAGAAAGGTTCATTATTTAAGAGTTATTTCACAAAAAAAGCTAACCAAACAAGAGTTCCCATTATTAATATAGACAAAGTTATTTTCATCAGAATTAAAGTATGGACTAGGCTTGCCTCTAAAGATAATAGCTAGGCATTTATATTAAGAATAAACGTTGCCCTATCTGGTTTGGCTCACTGGATAGAGCATCGGCCTGAGGACCAAGGGGTCCTGGATTCGATTCCGGCCAAGGGCACGTACCTTGATTGCAGGCTCCTCCCTGTCCTGGGCCCTGGTTGGGGCTCCTGCAGGAGACAACCAGTCGATGTGTTTCCTCTCACATCGATGTTTCTCTCTGTTTTTCCCTCTCTTCCACTCTCCTTAAAAATCAATGGAAAAATGTCTGCGGGTGAAGATTAAACAAACAAACAAAAAAAGAATAAACGTTACACTTTCATATATAAAAAAACTGAAAAAATACAGATGTAAACAGCTCCGAGAATGCTGGATGACTTAAAAACACTACACAGCTATTCACATAGAGGCTGAAAAAATGAGGAAAATAACCCCATTATTTAAAATATTACTTAGTAAAAAAAAGTCACATATCAATACCAAAATTCCAATTATTAAGCTACCACAGTTAAAAACAAGATACATTCTTGAGAAAGTGCAGAGGGACACTGTTCCTAGAGAGCTCCTCTCCTTTTCTATTATTTTCCAATTTGGCTAATGGTATCTACTGATACATATTTAGAATGTAATCTATTTATTCAGACAGCTGTTCTGGCTCAGTGTGGATTTAGAATTTTGAAAACATGTGGCTTTAGAGTTGTATAATAAAATGTAATATAAGACAGATATCTTTTTTAAAGACTCAGATATTTATATTATTATTATCATCATCATCACCATCCATGACACCAGAATATATAGCAGGCACCGCAGTAAGTACTTTTTCCAAGTATTTTATTTATAATTAAACTATCTTGCCATATAGGTTGTGTTAAGTTTTCCCCATTTTTTAAATGAGGAAACCAAGGCTTAGAGAAGTAACTTGCCTAAAGTTATCATGAATGGTTGATCTCTAATCTAAAGCAGGCTGATCAACTAAAAAGAAGTGCATTTAACCATACTTCTATCTGTAGTCAATTAAAAAACAACTAATAAAAAAAAACAATCCAAACCAAAACATTAACCATTGCCTCACTCTTACAGGGTTCCAGGTTGTCAAGGAAAGGTAATTATTATACTCAGGTATAATTATCATTTAAAAATAACTTTTGAAAAGATAACAAAAATAAATAAATAAATAAATAAATAAATAAATAAATAAATAAAAATAACTTATCCCTAGCCAGTTTTGCTCAGGATAGAGCATTGCCCTGAGGACCAAAAGGTCCTGGGTTCGACTCCAGTCAAGGGAAAGTACCTGGGTTCCAGGCTAGATCCCAGACCCTGGTCTGTGCGCGTGTGGGAGGCAAACAATTGGTGTGAGAGAAACACATCAATATTTCTCTGTCTTGCCCTCTCTCTTCTACTCTCTCTGAAAATCAATGGAAAAATATCCCAGGTGAGGATTACAAAAATAAAATTAACTTTTAGACTGGGCCAGTGTTGCTCAGTGGTTGAGCATCAACCTATGAACCAGAAGGTTGAGATTCAACTCAGGGTCAGGACATATGCCTGGGTTTCGGAGCTCTATCCCCAGTGTGGGGTTTGCAAGAGGCAGTCGATCAATGACTCTCTCATCATTCATGTTTCTCTCTCTCTCCCTCTCTGAAATAAGTGTGTATGTGTGTGTGTGTATGTGTGTATATATATACATATATATATGTAAATTAAAATCACTTCTAAAAGTACATACCACATACTGCAAATGCACTCAGAAGAGCATGTTCTTTTCCAGAAATTAAAAAAATTAGGAGCAGTACAACATGCAATCCACACTAGGGACTTTCATGTTTAAGCTTTAAAGCAAAATGATTTTACAAACACAGAAAAAAGTTCTGTAAAGATATATGTCAGATAAATGGTGACATCAGGGATAGAGAGAGGGTCGGATGGTTGGACAACTTTTGTTTAGTATTCTATATACTTCTATATTGTTTCAATTTTAAATTACATTTCAACCAGTCAAAATCAAACACCTGAAATCCAGATGGTATGAAATAATTTTACTTCTTTTATCCTTTTTTTTGAACCTGAACACCTCAAAATAATCTTCCTGAGAATCCAAAGCAGCATTTATAAAATTATGATAAAAAACAACAAAAGTTTCCCTGCCGATAGCGCTCTCACAAACATGGTGCACGTTCCCAAAACCCACTGAACTTTCTGTAAGAAGTGTGGCAAGCACGAGCCCCACCAAGTAACACAGTACAAGAAGAGTAAGGATTCTCTGTATGCACAGGGGAAAGCGGCATTATGACAGGGAGCAGAGTGGCTATGGTGGGCAGACTAAGCCAATTTTCTGAAAAAAAGCTAAAACTATATAAAGATTGTGCTGAGGCTTGAACCTAACTGCAGATCTAAGAGAATGCAAGCGCCCTGACTGGTTTGGCTCACTGGATAGAGCATCGGCCTGCAGACTGAAGGGTCCCGGGTTCGATTCCGGTCAAGGGCATGTACCTTGGTTGCGGGCACATCCCCAGTAGGAGGTGTGCGGGAGGCAGCTGATCGATGTTTCTCTCATCGGTGTTTATAACTCTCTATCCCTCTCCCTTCCTCTCTGTAAAAAATCAATAAAATACATTTTTAAAAAAGATGCAAGCATTTTGAACTGGGAGGAGATAAGAAGAGAAAGGGTCAAGTGATCCAGTTCTAAGCTTCATATTTTGTTATATTATATGACAATAAACTCTTGATATGTTCAAAACAACAACAAAAGAGCCCTAGCAGGTTTGGCTCAGTGGATAGAGTGTTGACCTGCAGACTGAAGGGCCCCAGGTTTTATACCAGTCAAGGGTGCATGCTCCGGTTGTGGGCTTGATCCCCTGTAGGGGGTGTGCAGGAGGCAGCTGATCAATGATTTTCTCTTATCATTGATGTTTCTCTCTCTCTTCCTCTCCGAGATCAATTTTAAAATATTTTTTAAAAAAAGAGCTTGACACAATTGTTTTTTAAAAAAATAAATTTTATTGATTTTTTACAGAGAAAGGGAGAGGGATAGAGAGTTAGAAACATTGATCAGCTGCCTCGTGCACACCTCCTACTGGGGATGTGCCCGCAACCAAGGTACATGCCCTTGACCGGAATCAAACCTGGGACCCTTCAGTCCGCAGGCCGATGCTCTATCCACCGAGCCAAACCAGTTAGGGCTGCTTTTGTGTGGCTCAGTTGGTTGAGCGTCTTCTCATGTACCAACATTTGTAATACCTTAACCAATAAAGACATTTTAAAAAAAAGAGGTAAGGCGTTTGATATCCCCTCAGGGCACATGCCTGGGTTGCAGACTTGAATCCTAGCAGAGGTGTGCAGGAGGCAGCCAATCCATGTTTTTCTCTCTCCCTCCATCCCTCTCTAAAAATCAATGAAAACATATTTAAATAAATAGATAAAATGAACATATATGAAACTATGAATTATGATCAACCCAATAAAATTTCTTACAAGCTACTCATTAATGTAAAACCTCTAACTACTGGACTATGAAATATTTTAATACAAAACTGTTGATGCTATAATATGAAATAACTTCATGAACTGGTTGTGTCAAAAATATAGTATGGCAGCCCAGCTGGCATAGCTCAGTGGTTGAGAGGGGTTGAACCAGGAGGTCACGGTTTGATTCCCAGTCAGGGCACTAGCCCAGGTTGCGAGCTCAATCCCCAGTGTGGGGTGTGCAGGAGGCTGTCGATTAATGATTCTCACCATTGATATTTCTCTCTCTCTCTCTTCCTCTCTGAAATCAATAAAAATGTATTTTTTAAAAAATACAGTAGGGCATCCCTGGCCAACATGGCTCAGTTGGTTGGAACATCATCCCGTACACCAAAAAGGTGGCAGGCTTGATTCCTGATCAGGGCACATATCCAGGTTACAGGTTCTATCCCTGGTCGGGACGCATTCAGGAGGCAACTGATCTGTATTTCTCTCTCCCTTCCTTTCCATAAAATCAACTTTAAAAATTCAGTAGGGCAAAATAAGTTGGTAGCAGGAAGTCTCAATTATTAGTTGTCCTTAAGAGTATATTTAAATTAAACACTTCAAGTACAGACCCATTTTTAAGCATGAAAAACAAACCTGGACCTCACGCCAAGTTGCTGGGCTACAAGCTGCAGCTCATTTTTTGGAGGTAAGGTGTGTCCCAGAATGTAAGAAGAACATAAAAAGAAAAATGTCAAAAGGCTAACAGGAAGGAGGTAGACGGAAAGTATATGGAGAATATCTGCATTTTTTGAGGCCTTTCCTATAGGTGAGTAAAACCACTTAGCAAGTACAACAGAAGGACATGTCACCAGAAATCATTTTTGGGATTCAGACATAGGTAAAACTCTATTATATGAAAGTACTCCTAATTGTAAATCCTAATCAGAAGGGTCGAAGATAAGCCCAAGTTATATCAATATGATGACTGTACCCATAGCTTATTAAAGTGTACATCAATAAGAAATTGTAATTTGAAGAGAACGAAAAGGCTACATAAGGACCCATATTAAGGAGAACAATTCGTAAAATATGATGTCTAACCACTATGCTATACACATGAAATACAGAATAATATTAAATGTAAACTAAAATTGAAAACATTTCTAAATGTAAAAACATAAAGTAAAAGTCATATACATCCATCTCAGTTTACACTGACCAAAGCTGGCTATCCACATTAATACATACCTGATAGAGTTCTTCTAAATTGTACTTAATTGAAGTACTATTCTGAATAGCTTCCACTGCTTCTTTCAGTTTCTGCCATGTTTCATCTGTGTAGTTTTCTGGTAATTTAGGCTTATCTAGATAATACATAAAAAGTTGGTATCAGAATATGTAGGATAGAGCAACACAACTTATCAGAGCAACAGAAGGATCCATAAAATACAGTAATATTATTACTTTTTAAAGGTAAGTTGTGATCTTTATAATTATTACACTTGAATATTAAAGTAACCACTGTATTTAGGCTTAGTATAAAGGATAAAATTTGAAATGGCAGAATACTATTTAAGTCATTTTGAGTCACCTATTAAAACTCAAAATGAGGTGTTTTTTTTCTGATTGTATTGCTTCAAAAAATAAAAATTCAAGAATGACAAAAAAAAGCAATCCTGATCTTATTCTATCATGTGTAAAACCTCAGTAACATGAATTTTATACCTGAGTTTTAAAATACTAAGAACCTATTATGTACAAGGTACTTTATAAACATCTTAATTTTCCTAATAATGCCTTGAGCAAGGTATCTTTTTCCCTATTTTGCAACTGAGAAAACTGAAGCTGGAAGATTTATTTAGTAATGTTTGTCCAAGGTCACTATAGTCAGTCAGTGGCAAAATTGGGATTCTAATCCAAGTCTGTTTGGCCCCTACATTTAAGCAGGGTCTACATAAATGGAGACAATCGTTTTTAATTCAGGTTTGAATTTAAACTACACTCATGAGCACAGTTGAGATTTTTTAAAATTAAAACACCCCAATGACTTCAGAACCTATGTAGTATTTTCAGAAAGAAAAGGAACATGTTAATCCAGGCTTTAAATTTCCTTTATTAGCAATGAGTACTTTTTAAACTAAAACATCTAAATGCCTTAATAATGTTTTCTGTTTAAGAAGGGGAGAAAAAATCCAAACAAAATCTCTGAAACCAGTATGCAAATGCAATTAGGATCGTAGCTCATCCCTTAAGAAACCCTTGGCTATTAAGTCCATGTATTTTAAGTGAACACATTAGTCAACTGTAATTTATATCTACTTCAGAAAAGTCTACTATTAAATCAAGATGACAACACACTCTTGAATGCCTGGGAATGGAAGAGGAGTGATAGAAAAAAAAGGATAAAAATAAACAATACTATAACCCTCTACTTGAGACAATATAGTGCATATTCCTGATTTCCAAATTAATGTTGAAAACACAAGCATGGAAAATCTATTTTTTCCCAAGGCACTAATCTGGTAATTACTTTAGTTCATTCATTTACTTCTCCATTTAACAGTTTAGCATCTATTACCTGCCAGTTAAGAGTGTTGAAAAAGTCAGAAAAATAGAAACACAGCCAACAGATGCAAACTAATTCAGCTCAATTGACATTTTTAAAATTGCTAATTTTATATTTGTATCAATGTATTCATAATACTCTCAATCACATATCCAAACAGAAAAATGAACAAATGTTCTGAAAAGCTGCAGGTCAGTACTTTAAAACCCATTTTAATGGTAAAATATAGGTACAGTAATTTTTCCTAGCTTTAGACTAGTGGTACAAGAGAGTTACTACTTCTGTGTATATACACCATTTTTCACTTCCATACCCTACCTTTGGAAAGAAATGCAGAGACCATAAATATTTTTCTTCAAATATTGCTTCCACAGTGAGTTTCAACAATATAGTATTCAACATTATGAATCTAACTATAAATCTTTGAGCATGAAATGATCATCACTGCTACCTGCATTTCTAGAAACTGGAGAATGTGGCCTACTGGAGCACAAAAATAAAAATCCTAGCAGTGCCAAGACTATGTACCTGAAATAAAGAAAGCTCTTTAGAATATAAATCTCTCACCTGTAAAATCCGGATCACTCATACCGAATGTCAATATTATAAGGAATAACAGATTAGCTACAATAAGCTGAGATAGTGCTCAAAATCCTGCACAGAAACACCCAGTGTATGCTTCAGCACAAGGATACCAACCACCACCCCCACCCCCCGAAAATGAACCCTCCACCCAAAAAAGGACCTCCCTCCACCTCATTGATTATGCATAAAACATTAGGCCACATCTATTCAGTTCAATATATTAACATAAATAAGCACGTGACCGCTCAGGTGTCAAATCTTAGGTGATTATGGATTTGAGCCTTGGTTACCTTTAAAGTTCTTGATCACTAACTTCTTGGCCGAGCCAGGCTTGCTGTTAGCAAAGCTAGAGGTGGTGGTAGAAGATTTAGCCAGGCCGTTTGCGTGATGCCCTGAAGCCACAGAAGAGATTAACATACTCTTATTTTTAACTTGCTGCTGCTGCTGAGATGTTGCAGCAGTTGGTGAAGATGAGGAGGAGGAGGAGGAAGATTCCTCAGCCATCTTTGCATCAAATCCTACAAACTCCAGGGTGTCGTCAAACCGCAGCTTCTTCTGTATCGGTACGTGGCTGGAAGCAGCTAAGGAAACCCCCACGCAGAAAGACGAGGTTGAAGGGGATGCCGAATCCCTAGGTGGTAAAGGAGGAGTAGAAGAGGAGGGAGAGGTGGAATCAAAGTCGTCTCTCTCGTTACTACTGTTACTGCCGCTGCTACTGCTGCTATTTAACTTTCTCTTCTTGGCAGAGGTGGGCGGAGTAGTGCTGGTATTACCATCAGTGGCAGATCTGACCTCCTGAGCAGCAGCAGCAGCAGCCGGGGGATTGGGGGAAGAAAAACCTGTTGGAAACATGAAAATAGCGGGGTCAACAGGCAGAGGAGCATCAAAAACCTACGTTTATGTGCCTGCGTGCGTGTCAGAGAGAAGGTGGCAATGCTAGAGGGGGAAGGGAAGAAAGAAGAGAGGAGAAACACAGAGGACAAGAAGGAAAGTGGAGGGGGGGTTACACCGGGGGAATGGGAGGGTTTGGGAAGGCGGATAGGCTGACGACCAGGAGCGAACAGAACAAGGGGGGGAGAGCGAATGAGAAGGCAGACAGGTAAACGGCCAAACCGTCCGCCTTTCCTGCTTTTCGGTCTCTCTCTCCCCCCCTTGCTGCAGGAGCGACTCAGTGAGTCTGTGAGGCGGCAGCTCCTCCCCACCCCTCTCCCTCCAGGCGGGAGGGGAGCTGCCCTGGTTGGGGGGAGGGGGAGCGAGCCGGGGCTTGTTATTGTCGATAGCACGAGAGGCTAAAGATGGCGCTACTTCCGGTCACGAGGCACCGAGAGCGGGGCGGTGTCAGAACCGGAGAGTCGGAGCGGGGTGGAGAGAAGCACTGCGGTCTCCAGGGGGGCGGAGGAGCTGGCAGGCGGCGGGAAAGCGGCGACCGAGGTGCTCTAGACGCTCGGACCCTAAGGGCTGTCGCTCGCTCTCTCCCCTCACGCTCCCGCGCCGCTTCGCTCTCCCGCTCCCCCTCACTCTCCCGGGGCCCCTTTCACTCTCCCGCCCCCCG